>JAQHUG010000652.1:29801-47004 GCA_028555095.1 Dicrostonyx torquatus
GCCACACTGAACCTCATAGAAGAGAAAGTGGGAAGTACACATGAATGCATTGGCATAGGAGACTACTTCCTATATATAACCACAGTAGCACAGACACTGAAAGAAACAATTAATAAATGGGACCTGCTGAAACTGAAAAACTTTTGTAAAGCAAAGGATACAATCAACAAGACAAAATGGCAGCCTACGGAATGGGAAAAGATCTTCACCAACCCCATATCAGACAGAGGTCTGATCTCCAAAATATGCAAAGAACTCAAGAAATTGATCATCCAAAAAACACATAATCCAATAAAAAATGGAGTACAGCCCTAAACAGAGAACTCTCAATAGAAGAATCTAAAATGGTTGAAAGACACTTAAGGAAATGTTCAATATCCTTAGCCATCAGAGAAATGCAAATCAAAACAACCCGGAGATTCCATTTTCCACCTGTCAGAATGGCCAAGATCAAAAACACTGATGACAAATTATGCTGGAGAGATTGTGTGGTAAAAGGAATACTCCTACGTTGCTGGTGGGAGTGCAAATTGGTACAGCCTTTTTGAATATCAGTTTGGTGATTTCTCAGAAAATTAGGAAACAACCTCCCTCAAGACCCAGCAATACCACTTTTGTGTGTATACCCAAAGGATGCTCAATCCTACCACAATGATGCGTGTTCAACGATGTTCATAGCAGCATTGTTTGTCATAGCCAGAACCTGGAAACAACCTACATGTCCCTTGACCGAGAAATGGATAAAGAAAATGTGGTACATTTACATACTACACTTCTGTACTACACTACAGAAAAAAAAATAATGACATCTTGAAATTTGGAGGCAAGTGGTTCTAGAAAACATCATATTGAGTGAGGTAACCCAGATCCAGAATGACAAATATGATATATACTTACTCATACTTGGTTTTTAAACATAAAGTAAAGAAAACCAGTCCACAAATTACAATTCCAGAGAACATAGACAGTAATGAGGACCCTAAGAGAGACATACATGGATCTAATCTTCATGGAAAATAGGAAAAGACAATATTTCCTGAGTAAATTGGAAGTATGGGGACTATAGTAGAGGTTTGAGGGGGAGGGAAGTGGAAGAGATGCAAGCAGAGAAAAATGTATAGCTTAATAAAATCAATAAAAATCTTTTTAAATAAAGAGATACAGTGTAACATTAATAAAACTAAAAATGTCACAAAAAGAGTAGATTTCTTGTAATTGTTAGTTACCAGGTGAGACAGGCACTGTTGGGGCCAATATCCTATCATTGTCAGAGACTGGTAGCTCTTTTAATGATTATAATGAGCCTTCACTATTTCTTTCCCTTGTCTTTTAACTAAGACACATTGGAGAAACTTATAAGGAACTAGCCCAAATCACTGAGTCACTCTGATTCTTTCTTTTTAGGTGACATCTAGTTAACTTGCTTTTTATAGAATTTAACCATCTGCCAAAGGCTTCCATGGCTGCCTTTTTGATGATTATGTGATTATGATCTTGAAATTGCCCATATGCGTTGAGTAGTCTTTGCTACTGAATATGTGTATTTACCCAGGAAAAGCATACTGATTTCTTTGGATCAAACACTACTTAGAAAGTGAACTCCAGCATTCTCCATCCTTGCTGCATAACTGTGGTTGTGTTTATGGCTTTCACTCATCAGGAAACATCAGCCGCAGTGTGGAAGCATCCTCCCACCTCCTACTGACTGTGTGTCTCTTCCCAATTCTATGGAATGTAAACATAATCTTAACTTTTTAAAATTTATTATTTACTTTTTGTAAAAACTACCTTTTCTCATTTTACAAACCAATCCCAGTTCCTACTCCCTCCTCTCCTCCCACTTGCTCTACCTTTCTGCCATCCAATCCTCAGAGAGGATAAGGTTTCTCATGGAGAGTCAATGAAGTCTGGCACACTGCTTTGAGGCAGGACCACGGCCCTCCTCACTATATATAAGTTGAACAAGGTATCCCTCCAAAGAGAATTGGTTCCAAAAAGACAGTACAAGCAGTAGGGATAAATTCTGGTCTCACTGCCAGTGGTCCCAGAGTCTGACCCAGGCATACAACTGTCACCTGGCAAGGCTTGTAGTAGTGGGACTTGGACACTAAACTAGTCACAAAACCCATATCTGCCCTACCTTGCAAGATGTGCTAAGGAATAGTGACTCAGAGCTTGTGGGAATGGCCAACTAATGACTGGTCTAACTTGAGGCCCAAGCCACAAGAGGGAGCCCATACCTGACACTGCCTGGATGGCAAAAAACTGAAAACTGGATGGCTCAAAGACCTAGAGGAGAACCAAACCTGACTGACCAAAAGAAAAAAACATGTAAATAAGATGATTTCTAATGATAATTTGACATACTCATAGGTTGGTACCTCTCCCAATTGATACCAGAGAATGTTTCTTGGGCAGCTAATGGATGCAGATGCAGAGAATCACAACCAAAAATTAGGTGGAGCTCAAGGGACCCTGCAGAAAAGGGGGAGGAAAGATTGTAGGAGCCAGAGGTAGAGGACACCAGGAGAACACAATCCATAGGGTCTCACGGAAACTGAAGTGGCAATCACAGAGACTGCATGAGTCTATGCTAGACTCTCTGCATACATGCTGTTGTTCTTTAGCTTCAGTTTTTGTTGGAATCCTAACTGCAGGAGTGGAGGTATCTTTGACTCTTTTGCCTGCTCTTGGGACCCTTTTCCTTCTACTGGGTTACATCACACAGTTTGATATGAAGGTTTGTGCATAGTTTTAATACATCTTGCTATTAAGTGTTTGGTTCGTACTGCTGGGAGTACTGCTCTTTTCTGAAAGGAAATGGAGGAACTGTGATGGGGAGCCTCCTCCTGCCAATGTTCTTAGAGAGCCTGGACCAGGTTGAGGCATGTCTTTGGGTTTCAAAAAGCCAGGACTGGCCATAGAAAAACTAGAAATTTGGATAGGGACACACTAGAAGGAAAGGGCAGGGACTGGAGTTAAATTCCTTTTGGTTCTGGGATGAGAGTAAGAGATGCATCTCTTGCAGTATCTCCAACCAAAAAGCAAGGTCAGCTGGTTGCTTCTCAGCTTCTCTGATCTGGCAGGTTTTCACCCCAGACTTTGACTCAAGTCTTATTGGTAGACAGAATGATAGAGACTTAATTTAAACCTATGTATTGTGGCAGTAGCAGAGCTGGGGTGTTGGGAACTGAAGCCCCACACAGGCTGCAGCCTGAGCATCCAGGATGGCACTGACTGAGGAGCTGTGGGGCCTTGGATGATAATTAAAATATCAGTAGATTCATATGCAGCCACTATGCCAACAAAAAAAAAATTCAGGAGGGAGCAGGAACTATGGTTGGGATGTATTGTACAAGAGAAGAATAAAAAAATTAAATAAAATCTGCCCTTTTCTATCCTTGACATTTTGATTGTGAGATTCACCTGTTTTTGTGACTGGTTAATGTTTATTCTTGGTTGGTGCCCTTTTTTTGACTTCAGCACAGTTTTATTTATCCATTGTGCTGCTGATGGACTTTTGAGTTGTTCCACAGACCACATTATTGCTCTTATTCGTGCTTTATGGTGTAGATATTTGGGTATGTTCCTAGGTATGGAATTGATGTATGGGGCACAAGCATCAGCAGTTTCTCAGCTGATATCGTCAAAGTGGCTGAGTTAATTGATATTCTCACTAAGTAGCAGATAAGAGTTCTTGTTTCTCTTTTTGACATTGTCAGTCTTCATAATTTTAGTCATTCTTGTGAGTATATAATGCTGTTGCTTTGAGGATTAATTTGTGTTTTCCTGATTGCTGATGCAGTTTGACAATTGACATGTTTATTAGCAATTTGATTATGTTATTTTGTTAAGTTCTTGTTCAAACTTCTTGCTTGTGCTTTCACTGAGTTGTCTAACCATTTCTGGACTCACAGAAATCCCTTTATTCAGCTTCCTGAGTGCTGGAATTAATGGTGTTTGCCACCACACCTAGCTACCTGATCTTTTTTATTGTTTGATATGCATAATTTATAAACTGTATATATGATCTATCTGTTCATATTTGTAGACTAAGTTCCAAGGGAAATAAAGCATACCCAAGTTAAAGATTCAACAAAGATAGGTGGCTGATCAGACGTTCAGAAAGAGTTGAACTATTACAGATCCAGAGCAAACTATTTTGGATTATTATATGTCTCACTTATTGCCCATCATCTGTGTCTGACCTGACATCTTTTGACTACCAGAAAACCTTTGGGATGTATCTGTAGTAGACCACGAGTTTCCACCAACCCTACACTCAGGATGACACTAGAAGCACATGACAGAATTTTCTATGACAGAATTTTCTCCACTTTGCTGTAACCTGCCCATCTGCTATCTCCACCAATGTGTTGATAAATACTGTGAGTCATAATTGCCTCTTGTTCTATGACTATAGATGCTTATGCAGTCCCTTCCATGGTGGAACATTTAATTCATGGCAACCTGAATTCTGGGACCCTGGGCTATGACCACTCATGTTTGACTCCAAATATGAGTTTTGGGGTGAGAATTGTGTTCTGTGTCTACATACATGTGATACAAACCCTCCCCTACTTTTGAAAGAAGGTCTCACTGTATAGCCTTGGTTGGCCTGGAACACTTGCCTCTACCTCCTGAGTGCTGGGATTAAAGCTCTTGCCTCCTCACCTGACTTAGACGGTTCCCATTCTGCAGCTTTCCTTTCCACTTAATGGTATCTTTTGATGAATATAAATCTTTTTGTAGTCCAATTTATCAAATAACTTTTATTCCATTTCAGTTATGAAATAATTTTTTGCACCCTTCTCTAGGCATAATTTTCTGTCCCACCAGTCAGCTCTGCAATAACCACACAGAGGCTTACTAATTATAAATGCTCAGCCAATAGCTTAGGCTTGTTTCTAACTAGCTCTTATAACCTAAATTGAAACATTTCTATTAATTTA
Organism: Dicrostonyx torquatus; assembly: GCA_028555095.1. Classification (NCBI taxonomy): domain Eukaryota; kingdom Metazoa; phylum Chordata; class Mammalia; order Rodentia; family Cricetidae; genus Dicrostonyx; species Dicrostonyx torquatus. The sequence goes on from JAQHUG010000652.1 coordinate 34,754, forward strand.
CTTGCTGCTACATAGTTCATGGCTTGTTACCTTATCTTGTACACATCCTGCTTCCTCGGCATCTGGTTGGCAACCCTGCCTTTCTTCACCCCAGTGAGCTCTCCCCACTGTCCATAGGTCCTGCCTAATCTCTTCCTACCTAGCTATTGGCCATTTAGTTCTTTAGTAAGCCAATGAGAGCAATGCATCTTCACAGTATACAAAAAGATTGTTGCATAACACCCTTGAGTAGATAATCATATAAAATATAGGACATTCATGTAAATAGAGATACCAGGTATACAATGAAAAAATACATCATTCTTATTGAATCTAGGACCAAGAATGTGAGCTATATTCCCAGCCCTCTTTTGTAAACTTAAATTTTTAATTACATTTTATTTATTTAGTATGAATGTATGCATGTGTGCATGTGTGGTGGGGTCAAAGGACAGCTTGTGGTATCAGTCCTCTCCTTCCTGGGTTCTCAGGATGTCAGATTTCTCAGCAGGTACCTTACTCAACAAACCATATCGACGGCCCTGTAAACTTTTCTATTTTTTTAAAACAGGATCTTTCTCATTTGCTCAGATGGGCCTTGAACTTGTAATCCTTCTGCCACAGCCTCCTGATAAACTGGGGTAACAGGTCTGTGCCATGGGGTTCAGTGAGAAAATATATCCCACTTTTTTTTCTTTCTGTATGCTTACATGTGTTCATGCAGATATATGTACATTTTCTTCTTTAGCTGAAGTTCAAATTTAATTGGACATCCTGTTTTCTCCCCTTTACTTTTATGTCTTTTAATGAGAGCCCTCACTTGATGATGTCTTGGAAACATTTTTATCACAACGGGTGATAAAAAGAGACATCTGCTGACATCTCATGGGCACACACACACAATTCACACACAGGGTAGTCTCACAGACAGGAATTTATTAGTTCAAAATATCAACAGTGTGAGGATGAGGACTCGCTTTATGTTCGGTGCCATTTGTGCACAGAGAGCAAATATCCCTAAACAGTTGCTTCCCGAAAAGTAATAGAGATGTTTTCTTAGTACATTATCAGGAAATTTCCCAGCTCACAAGCAGGAATTGGCTTTGGCGTCCAGGAATAGAGGTCAGATTTAATTCACTGGATGGCTGTCCCTCTCCTCTCCCCAGAATTCCCTCCCTTGCTGTGAACCAAGTGTTCATATACATGTGGGTCCGTTTCTGGACTCTATCCTAATTTGTTTTCACTATACTTGATGACTTTACAACAACTCACCATGTAGCCACAATAATTTTAAATAACGTGACTCCAGGGAGTGCCTTAAATTGGTTAGCCCCAGAAACAGTCCCTGAAACAAAGATTTGAATGCTAGTGGTTGATCAGTGATGTGTTCCTAGAAGTATTCCTGGAGGAGGGAGGAGATGAAACAGAGCGAAGAGGAGAGGAAAGTGCTTGGTGATGAGCTAATTACCTCTGTGGACCACTGAGAGGTTAACTCACTGGGGATTGTGGAAGAAAGTGATAAAACAATTCTTCATCCCCAGTTTTCAACCATTATTGGTAAAGCTACTTAGGGACATCATTTAATTTCCAGCATTTGTGGTCTGCTGTGTGTGCTGGCTGAGCATGCTACTTTAAGGAAATAAAGGTGAAAGAGAGAGAAAGGAAAGGGGGAGGAAGAGAGGAAGGGAGGAGGGAAGAAGGAAGGGAAAGAGAGAGGCAGAGAGTAACAGAGACACAGAGAGTGAGACACACACACTCACACACAGATATACAGATGAGACAGAGAACAAACTGGGATAAGAACGTCTTCTCCAGAGGCTTGCTTTGATGAGCAGGACACCACTGGCACCTATAGCCTTCCTCATGTGCAAGGTCTGCCCCACTGATGCACCATACTGAGTCCGTTTTTGTTGTCTTTCACTTTTTAATAAAAAGCTTTTGAATAGATAATGAAGATGTAGTACACATGTACAACAGAATTTTCTAAAGCTCTAACAAAAAATAAATTATGGAATTTGCAGGAAAATAGATAGAATTGTAAAGCATTATGTTAAATGACATAACCCAGGCACAGAAAGCTAATGGTTCATGTGGTCTCTCATGTGCAGATCCCAGCTTCAGGTTTTTATATATGTGCATTAATGTAGGGGCAAGTGTGTGTATAAAACAGGAAACTAGAAAAGGGTCCACGAAGGGGGAAGAGACTTTAAATCCTGGTAGGAGGAGGGTAGTAGAATACATATGCTATGAAAGTAGAAAGGGATTGTTTACGTGGGGGCAAGGGCAGAAAGAGGAGGAGAGAAAGGATTGAGGGAAGCATTAGTAAGGTGGCTATCCCTGGTTGCTAACTTGACTACATCTGGAATTAACTAAAATCCAAATGATTGGATACACCAGTGAGGGATTTTTTAAAAAAACCATTTGACATGGAAAGATCCAACTTTAATGTAGATCTTTTGAAATGGGAGGATCCACCTTCAACCTGGGCCACACTTCTGGTGGTAGCCTACAAAAAGGATATGTAAAAAAGAAGATTTTGCTCTTTTCCTATTTGCCTTTGCTCTCACTGGCGAGTTCTTTCCTTCACAGGCTTTAGAGCCTATTTGGAATCCAGAGCGTACTGAAGACCAGCTGAGACAACCTCATGACTGAGCAACTACTGGATTCTTGGACCCTCCATTGGTAGATAGCCCTTGGTGGGCTAGTTGGACCACAGTCTGTAAGCCAGTATACTACATCTTATATCTATATCTACACACACATGTTCATCCTATAAGTTTTGTTTCTCTAGAGAACCCTGACTAACAGTCACCCAAAATTAAGGATGTATGAAGAAGCCATATCCAAACCTGATACTTGACAAATTGATTAAAAGGTGAAATTAGCAGTTGGGGAGATGGCACAGTGGTTAAGAACACTTGCTACTCTTGAAGAATTCAGCACCGTGTCAGGAAGCTAACAGCAGCTTGTAACTCCAGCTTCAGGGAATCTGACACCCTCTTCTGGACCCTGAGGGCACCCACCCACATTAAGAAAAATTAAGGTAGACATTACCCTTTTGGATAAAGCTGTTTCCAGAAGCTATTGTGAGAATCTCAATGCCACAGGAAGACTACCTCCATGAGTTTTTGGTCAAGGAGACTTTCTAAGGCCTCTAAAACAATACAGGCAATTACCACCACTGTTGGTTGCCACCAGAACTAGATAGTAGGATTGTTGTTGACACCGCACTGGTTACAGAAGACAGCAATCAAGCAGCACCTGGCCTAGAAACTTCTTCTCTTCTTTCTAGAAACTTCCATAGTGTTGGAAGTTATTATGCCAGGAGCCGGGGGGAGAATAGTGACCAACAGTCTTACCTGTGGACCTTGCGTACTACACTAGTGACCTGCTACTCATTGGTGTGCTCACTGGTGCAGTACTGGTAGGTCTGTCAAGGGGCGATCAGCACCTGTCTGAGTGGAATTGAGGCCTGCTCCACAGAACAGAATTTATATTTAGTGCTGTAAGAAGCCCATGACTGAGGAGGGTCGTAGGCTCTGGTGGGAAGCTAAAGCTGATGTTTTGCTAAATACATATGATATACTCATTGAGTTGTCTTCTGAATAATTATGATTACTCTAATAAATTAGTATTGCTTGAGCTCCAGCCAGAAAAGTTTCATTTTGCAGTGGGCAGCACCATAACTGACCAAAGTGCTGAAAGTAACTGCTGGATGCTCCACCATAAACGGGACATTCATTTCATCCCCTTCAGGAGACAGGAGAATATCGAGTGGATAAGAACTGAAGGAAGGGGTAGAGTGTTGTGGAGCACTGTCTTCCAGACATGATGTGGTAGCTACACTCTTGAACTTGCAGCAGCTGTAACTAACTGCATAAGACCTGAACAGGATTGAGCCCTTCAACAGCCTATCATGGGTGAGGAAGGGACTCAAAAGGTCCCCTCTATTTCTCAGGATGAGGCACTTAATGGTTGCTGGAAGAAGAAGAGACATTTATGGTTTCTTCTGTGGTAAAGTACTCACGTTTCTGGAAGCAAACCTAATGAAATTCATTGGGCTACACAAATGCACACACTCACACATGTACACATACAAACACATGCACACATGTATCTGCACACACAGGCACACATACATAATGTGAAAGTAGGAGGACTAGATGAGAAGACTAAAGAAATTAGCAGAACTGAGGGAAGGAAACAGTCTTCAGTCTTCCCCAGGCAAGAGCACAACAGTTTGTTATCCAATACCAAGTGGTCATCCCTGAAAACATAATACAACTAACATTATACAGACCGAGTAGGGCATATTTGTGTATTTAGGCATATATATACATAAATATATATGTGCATATATGCATGTAACAAAAATTAATTTTAAAAAAAAACTATGAATTTGAAAGAAAGCAAGGAGGAGTACATGAGAGGACTTGAAGGAAAGAAAGAGAAGAGGAAAATTATGTAATTATAATCTCAGAAATGAGAGAAAACAATAAAAAAAACTCCTGTAAGCCAGGATAGCCCTTTTCTTCCTTACCAAAACAAAATATATAAGCAGAAATAGAAATGGGGAAAGAGGGTGATGAAGGTGAATGTGATCAAAATACATTATATACATGTGTGTAAATATCATGATGAAATCCATTATCATGTATATTAATGTGTTAATAAAATGTGAAAATCATCTTCTAAAAGGAGATGTACTAGGATTTTCTTCAGAGAAGTAGAGTCAATGAGATCGATTATATCCTATATACATTTCTGTTATGTATGCATATGTGTCTACATGTAAACTGATACATAGACATATGAGAGACATTTATTTTAAGGATCTGTCTGACAACACTGTAGGATCCAAGTCCCAAATCTGCAGTGATGGAGAACCAACTGAGTGGGTATTCAGGTAAGAGTGGGTGCTGCAGTTGTGAGTCCGAATCTCACAGGGCAGAAGATGGAAATTCAAGCAAGGCTTATTTTGTGTCTCTGTGTATATGTGTACTTATGGCATATGTAAGTATACATGCTTTTGTATGTGTATGTGATAATATCTGTGGCCTATGTTACAGCATGCAGATGTCCCTGGTCTAGGCTGCTTCCTGAAGCCATGTCTAAGGGCTGTGCTGAACTGGCATTATTTTGAGTTTCTGAGTGTGCTACTAAATTGTGATTTTACCTAGAATGCACTACTTCTGAGTTATCGTCTTGACTGTGACCCTATTCCTGGGGAGACATAAAGAAATGTCTTCTCAGCTGAGTCAAGGAAATGACAACTGAGGAGACAGTCAGGCCAAAGCACAGCTTGGTGAACCACTGAGTTTGCTGGTGTGACTTACAGGAGCGTGGGTGACCTTAATGAGGTTAACTCATAAGTATGTACATCTAAAATATATATGCAGGGTATAAGGTTTAACCTACAGAGTGGGTTCAAGGACTCATTTGCCAGAATGTAGTATGGATTTAAGCTAACATTCCATTTATCTTTGACTTCTTCTTCTTCTTCTTCCTCCTCCTCCTCCTCCTCCTCCTCCTCCTCCTCCTCCTCTTCTTCTTCTCCTTCTTATTCTGGTTTTTGAGACAGGGTTTCTCTGTGAAGCTTTGGAACCTGTCCTGAAACTTACTCCATAGATCAGGCTAGCTTTAAACTCATAGAGATCTGCCTGCCTCTGCCTCCCGAGTGCTGGGATTAAAGATGTGTGCCACCACAACCCAGATTTCTTTGAATTCTTTTTAAGTTCAACTCTGACAAATGGGCCACAATTGCACTTGGGGTTTTGTAGTATTAGAATCAGCTCAGATCCTAAGCACAAGATCCCCCACAAAGTGCTGGGTGCTTTGTAGGTACTTTCAGCAAAGGGTTGGAAGTACATCTCTTGCAGTATAGATCAAGTGCAAGTCCTTGAGTCCTAGGGTCCCCAGTCCTCTCAGTTGCAGCTAGAGCAGTGAGCCAGATTTTCTTTATTCATTACCCAGTTTCAGGCATTCTGTTGTAATAACACAAAAGAGACTAAGTCCAACCACTCCAGGTCCACTCTCTACCCAGCTCTGGAGTCCACACAGGTGGGCTGTTTTGTGATTGGAGTTGGCTACTGGATGTTCTGGAAGGAGCTGGGCAGGAGGTTGGATTGTCACAATCTGTCTCACAGACGAGTCCACTGTCCCCTGTACCACAGGCCAAGGTTCCTATCCTGTAGCTCCATGGCGAGGCAGAGCTTCAACGCTCTCCTCAGAGCCCCATTGCCTCTCCCTGGCCGGTCCTCTATGTTGAAGAGGCAGAGCTGACATCACTCTGCTATTCCAGGGTGCAGGGCCCCATCAATCTCCAGAATTGTCTCCTTTGCAAACGGTCCCTCAAGTGAACTTTCTTCAAATTACTCTATGTCATTGTGCCATCTGTCATGACTGGCACCTGGCTAAAAGGTTCTTTGAAAACAAAGGACTGAATGACAAGCAGAGACGACTGTTTCAGAGCCCAGAGATAATGGAAAACATGCCGTTGGTCATGGTGCATTTTTCAAGGCCAACAGGCTCAGTGAAGATAAGGTCATGTGCTTGATGAAACCACAGCAGATTTCCATCAAGGAAACCATCATGAAAACTACAAGGTTCTCAAATTTTCTGGTCATCTGAGTGTGGGTGTACTTTTTAATAAGGAAATGAATCTGAAGTAACATAGCCACTATGTTGCATTTGATAGCCCTCAGTCCATGTAGTAAACATAAAAATAATAATAAAATACTTCAACTATCTGAAGATTGGAAGCACTGAAAGCTTGAGTAAGGACGGAAGCTTCTTATCACCTAATTCAAACCATGGATGCACTCATAAAGGCCTGAGTCACAGAACACATGATCAGGAAGAAGATCTGTAGGCTTCTTTTTCCAACCCCCTCTAGCTTGGCACACAGAGGTATCTAGTGCACAGAAGGGCAGCCCCAGCTGGGTTTTATAAACAATGCTCACAATCACAAGATAGTTACAGTTGAGAATCTTCACACAGCACACCTGACCACCACTTTTAACTTTATGCATCATGCTGTCTTGATTTGAGAAGGTATTCATCTTGGCCAGAGCCTGTGTTGGGCAGGTCTGGATGACCCTTTCCCATGAATTACATGACACTTTGTTTGTTTGTTTGAGGCAGGGTTTCACTATAGCTTTGGAGCCTGACCTGGCACTTGATCTGTAGACCAGGCTGGCCTTGAACTCAGAGAGATCCGCCTGCCTCTGCCTCCCAAGTGCTGGGATTAAAGGCGTGCGCCACCACCACCTGGCTACATGAAACTTCTTGTGCTGAGGCACAAGGCTCACACAACTACCCTCTTTGGCTTTTCAGGAGCAAGTAACAAGAGCAATTCCTGGCAACTCAGAAACAAGCTCTACTGTGGATGTTCTCATCTTACCTGGTCAGAGGTCCATGAGGAGCATGTGATGGCATTACCTCATAGGGTGAATCAGAACCTGAGCCCTGGGCATCAGAGTTCATCAGTACCCAGCTTCCTTATTCTGTTCTTGGGTGGCTTCTTCAGCCCTGAGTCTGGAGAACAACATGTTTCCTCCACCCGTTGCCTTGGGGAACTGGCTTTAGAGTCTTCTAGAAGGATCTTTGTGGTTTATGCTATGTTCCAGTTCATATGCTGGACCTCTTGGGAGATGTTTCAGACAAAACCATTTTTGTTCTTTTGTATTGTGTGCTAAATGTTACTGATTATAAAAATCAATGTGGCAACTTTGACACTGTTAAAAAAAGTCTAATTAGTTATAATATCACAACCAAAGACCCCCATTTCACAGTGATTTTTCTTTTCATTTGCCTCAACATTTTGTTATTTGAGAACTAAAGCCAGGGCAATGAATCTATGTGGGAAAAGAGATGGAGTTTTGGCTGGCCTTCAACCAGCCTTGTGTAAGGTGTTGGCCTTTGATTCCAGTGAGAAAGGGGAGGGATCATTTTAGTTAGATACAGACTCATACACACACACACACACACACACACACACACACACACAAAAAGGGCCTTGTTATGTATCCCTGGCTATTTCCAATTAATGGCTAACTTCCTGTCTTAGTGTTCTGAAAGCTTGGGTTTCAAACATGTGCCACAAAATAGTTATCAGAAATTGTTAGCCGTTGGGAGAGGGACAATCAGTTTTCTCTAAGAGCATGGCCCTTGGTAAGTTGTCCATACTCCACTGGAAGTCCACTCCAAAAATATTGGCAGCACAAATTGGTTTGCTGGGTTAAAAAAAAAAGACACAAAATTCGATTGGTAGAACAGAGTGGTGATGGATCTGATTCTATTTAGTGTGGTGGTAGTGCCTGCGGAGTTCAGAGAGCAGTGTTGTGGGTCCATTCACATCTACGTGAGTTTTAGGATCAAGCTCTGCAAGGACTTTCACCCACTGAGCTGCCCCCTTGACCCTTCCGTTCCATTTTTAAGAGTATACTGTTGTCTTTTAGTCTCTGGAGATGCAGTTTTTAAAAATCTCTTAGTATGTTATCGATTCTCTTAATTTTTCCTATTGTTTTGAAGTGTCCGCTCAGAGGAAATGCTTGGTGGCCTGGGTAAGAACTGGGAGCAAAATGTTAAATAGTGCTCACAACACATGAACTTCTGTGTCCGGTGTTCAGCTGGTAGTTGGTAGCAAAGGGTATGTATCTTTGTTTCTTTCCTCTGGGGCTAGTGGGAGTCTAGACATGTTTACATCTTTCCTGAGGGGTAAGGATCCATGCTGGTAACCAGAAGCACATGCAGGGAGGAAGACCAGTGGCTGGTCTCATAATTCAATGCTCATGGTATGTACTCACTCATAAGTAGATATTAAACATAAAACAAAGGATAATCAACCAACAGTCTACAACCCCAGAGAAGATGGGAAACAAGGAGAACCCTAAGAGAGACAAACAGGAATCCCCCTGGGAAGGGGAAGTAGACAAGATTTCTTTTGTAAATTGGCAGCATGGGTGGAGAGGGGAGGGTGTAGGGGAGTGGGAAGGGAAGGGCAGCAGGAAGGAGAACATGCAGTATCGGGAAGATTGAGTTGGATAAAGGACAAAGATGGAGAACAAGGAAAGAGATACCTTGAAAGAGAGCCATTGTGGGGTTAGTGAAAAACCAGGCACTAAGGAAACTCCCAGGAAACCACAAGGATGAGCCCAGCTAAGAATCTAAGCAATAGTGGAGAGGGTGCCTGAATTACCCTTCCCCTGTAATCAGATTGATGACTACCTTAATTGTCATCGTAGAACCTTCATCCAGTAACTGATGGGAACAGATGCAGAGATCCAAGGCTAAACACTGGGACAAACTCCTCGAGTGCAGTCATAGAGAGGGAGGAGCGATATTAGGAGCAAAGGGGCCAAGACCAGGATGGGCATACCAACAGAAACAGCTGACTCGAGCTAGTGGAGCTCACTGACCGCGGACTGACAGCTGGGGAACCAGCATAAAACCAAACTAGACCCTCTGAATGTGGGTGACAGTTGTGTGGCATGGGCATTTTGTGGGGTCACTAGCAGAGGAACCAGTATTTATCCTTCGTGTATAAACTGGCTCTTTGGAACCCATGCTCTATGGAGGGATACCTTACGCAGCCTAGATACAGGAGTGAGGACCTTGGTTCTGCCTCAAGTGATGTAACAGACTTTGTTGACTCCACACGGGAAGCCTTACCCTCCCTGAGGAGTGGATGGAAAGTGGGGTGGGAAGAATGAGGAGTAAGAGAACTGAAGGGAGAGGAAACTGGGTTTGGTATGTAAAATAAGATTGTTTTAGAAATTAAAAAAATAATTCAATATTCAAAGTTGTCTCAGCACTCTTGCTGTCAATATGTGACACTGTACTCCAACTTTACTTTTGTATTTTAATGTGTTTCCCTTATTCATTCTAAGGGATAACATTTAAATAAAAATATTTAATCTTGGTGTATCATTAATATTTCTTATCAGGATACCTCTTCATTTTTTCACCCTATTCAATCATCTTTGCTATTATCTTTCTTATTTTTCTCTAACTTTAGCCTATTGTTTATTAAAATTTTTACTTTCTTATACTCAAGGATGAATTCTAAGGCTATAATTATACTATTAAGTATTTTTTTGCTTCACTGCAAAAACTTTGATATGTAGCAATTCTTTTATTGTATAAAGCAAATGTTCTCTATAAAATTTTTATCCTTGATTTTTAAACTTAAAAAAATCCTTTGAATTTTAAATGCATGACTGTGAGCAAGAGTATGTGTTAATTATTTTTGTTCTGTTTTTTATTTGTTGAGACAGTGTCTCACTATGTAGCCCAGGCTGGCCTGGAACTCACAAAGAACTTCTTGACTCTGCCTTCCAGGTGCTGGGATTACAGGCCTGCCTCCCATCCCTAGCTCTAGACACACACTGAATGAACACACACTAAAGGGAGATTTAAACAAATTTGTGTATGAATCCAAAATGTCTTATTTTGCTTGAACAACTAATTTTAAAAGTCAATTGCTTCACAACATGCTTGCATAGAAACATGTAGACTAAACAAATTAGCACTAGAGCTTAGTCAGGCTGACACAATCATCTATAATTAATGTCACTATTTTTGAGAACTTCATATCTGAATATTGTATTTACAGAGTTCCACCATTCCCTCTTTCTCTCCAACTTCTTCAGAGTACCACCAACTCCTTCTCAAGTCTACAACCTCTTCTCTAGTTATTACTGTTACATACACATACACAAAAAACCTTCAAAATTATAACATGCTGAGCCTATTTACTGTTGCTCTTATGACCACTCAAGATTGGATAACCTATCTGAGAATTAGAAGATTAATTCTCCCTCATTCAACAGTCATTGATTCCCTGTAGCTCTTTATATAAGGGTGGAGCTTTGCGAAATTTCCCCTATTGACATTGGCATGTTGATTGGCCTCATTTGGGAGGCCACTTTATTAAGAGTTCATGACTGCAGTTTCTTCATCATGTCTAGAAGACACTATCTTGCAGCAGATGTCCAAGTTCTCTGGCTCTTACAGTCTTTCTACTGATTCTTCCATAATGTTTCCTGAGTTAAGTGTAGGGCTTGCATTATAGGTGTACCAGTTGGAGCTGGGTACCTCACTCAATCAATTATTCTTTGCATTTTGACCGCTTGTGAATCTCTGGAGTAGTCTATGTCTGCTACATAAAGAAACTTCTGGATGAGGAGTGAGAGTCACACTTATCTATGGTTAAAAGAATAAGTATGTAGAATAAAGTAAGGAGTTATGTTGGTTTAGGAGAGTGGCAGTAGGAGGTTCTCTGTAGGGCCAGTGACCTCTCCAACAAGAGAGTTGGCTAAGTTTATAGTACCAGGCATAAATACCTCTTATTGAGCATGCCTTATGCCCAACTAGACAGCTTTTGATACCCCAAGATAAAGCTGCCACTATTGGATGACCCTTGGGGATATCTTCCCAACTGGTCATGGGGGAGGTTCCAGGATTTACAGTTGCTTATAACTGCTCATTTCTTTTTTCCCTTGGGAGTGCATAGTGCCTTCAGACACTGTGAGAGCTAGTCCTTAGGGAGAAGGCTTTCAGCCAACTCCATCTTGATTGTTATAAGCCCTGTGTTCTAGAATGCTCAGCAATAGGGGCTTACTTTAGCCAAGGAAAATATCAGTAGCCTATATTGTGTAGAATTCTCTTGGAACCCCCACCCCCAGATAACAACTCATAGGGAGATTTACAAGGCTTGGAACTGGTTAGATAATCTATGGCTCTTGAGAAGAACATAGCCCCATGTGTCATAACTCCACATCCCTGCCACATGATGTGTTTTTAGGCAAGCTTATAAAATAATATCTTTCTCTTGTAGTAGGTGGCTGCTTGTTTGTTCCTGGCTGTGTAGTCGTGAAATAACCACACAGAAACCATATTATTTTTAGTACCGGTTAGTCAATAGCTTAAGCATATTTCTGGCTATCTCATATCTTAAATTAACGCATCTCCATTAATCTGTGTATCACCATGAGGCTGTGGCTTACCGAGTAAAGTTATTTTTTAAAAAATATTTCTTATGATTTATTTAACTTTATTTTATGTACATTGGTGTGAAGGTGTCAGATCCCCTGGAATTGGATTTTTCAGACAATTATGAGCTGCCATGTGGGTGCTGGGAATTGAACCCAGGTCCTCTGGAAGGGCAGTCAGTGCTCTTAATTGCTGAGCCATCTCTCCAGCTCCCCCGACTAAAGTTCTTGCATCTGTCTCTGGAGGGTCTTCTTGACTCTGCCTTTCCCCGCCCCCAG
>JAQHUG010000652.1:50353-61529 GCA_028555095.1 Dicrostonyx torquatus
AGGGATACGAACATCTCTCCACCACCCATCTGCAGTTAAGAGCATTGACTACTCTTCCAGAGGACTGAAGACCCATATTTTCAGCCCATTTCTTTTACTTCTTAAAAAATTCCTGGAAATAATTTGCTTGGTCAAAGAAATTCACCATGATCCCAAAAGCAATGGGTGTTGCCAGCCTCAGGCTCTGGTTGGTATCCCTATCCTGCCTTGTGCTTTCCTCCAACTATCCTTCTTGTGGGCAAATGTTTGTATTGAACTGCTGTCGGCCTTCCGTTTCCTGGTGATCTTTGCAGAGACCTTTGTGGATGGAAGGATGTTGCAAAATTTGATTTTGTGATAGCTTTTGTTCTTGTTTGCTTCTGATATCTGTTCTGTGACCACGAGTGAGAGGCAATGCCCCCGCCCCTGCACCCTGTTAGAGCTTTATAGATGGGAGATCTCTTTTCCAGATTGTTTGACCTTAGCTGCCCTCTCTATACCACAGGGGGCAGGGGGAGTAACCATCCTTAACTGAAAGTGATTCTTCACTTTTATCCTCAAGGCATGGATCAATATCTGAAGGCATTTTGATGGGTGTATAGATGGTGCTGCTACTGGCCTCTACTGGAAAGAAGCCAGAAATACATTAAAGATCCCATAGCCTGTTTGCAATACAAAATGTTCTCAGTGATTCTGAATTACTAAATATAAATTAGAGCTGGTGTAGGTTAGCAGTTAAGTTAGGGAATGGGAGATGGCTCAGTGGCTAAGAGAACATGCTGTGAAAGTGTGAGGACTTGAGTTTGAATCCCCAGCATCCATATAAAAATGGGGTGTGGCCAATTGTGCACTACTGAGGCTGGAGGATCTTTGTGACTTGGTGGACACCAGTGTAGCTCCAGGCTCACTGAGGACCTTGTCTCAAAAGATTCTGTCAGAGAGTGATAGAAAATTACACTGGACATTCTCTTCAGGCCTGCTTATATGTGCATGGGTATGTACACCTATATATACATATGTGTATACACCACACATACATACAGATGCAGAATGAGAGAGAGAGAGAAGAGAAGCAAGAGAAACATTAGATAGATAGATAGATAGATAGATAGATAGATAGATAGATAGATAGATAGATAGTTAGTCTAGGAAAACTCTAATTGTTTTCTTTGTTATTTCCCATCTCTCTGCCTGTTTCATTGTGTATCATTTTGTCTTTGCCTGCTCATTCAAACTCACCCACCCCCATAAGTCAAATCTTAAGTTATTTAAACTACAAATCAGGTTTCTGTTTGTAGGAAGAAGAGAGCAGCTGAGAGAGAAGACACACATTGCAGTCTAGAAACTGGGTCTTTATTGAGGTGTATTGCCCTTTAAGAAGCTTCTGAGACACCTAAGAACCTTCAGGGATATTGGGGAGTTGGCAAGGCTTCTACAGGCAGTAGGCAGGCCAGAGCATATGACACAGAAAATCTGCTTGATTCCAGTTCCAGAATTCCTCACAGGCTAGTCCAAGCGCCAGAGTTAATTCTCCCTCAAGATCTTATTGATCCAGGGCCTGTAATAGGAGATTCTGGTGAAGACAGCAGGTGGTTTTGCATTCCGATGTACATAGGTTGCAATGCCTTGGGCTATCCCAGCACACAGGAGGGGTCCTCCAGAGTCTCCCTGTTGGGGAAGGCACAGATAAGAAATGCATGAATGGATGCCTCTACCTCTACCCACCCATTTCACCTTGGAGTTGCAATTAGGTCTAGAGTCAGCCCAGCAGCTTGATGCGGCATCTTTCTTTCCTGCGACAGTCACCATACCTTCCTCACACCACCCCATATTCTCTGAACAGCAGACAGAGATGGATACTTTGCTTCTTCACAGCCTGATCCCTAAACACTGAGAGTAGTTCACAATCTTCTGCCTTGCCTCCATCTAGAACTCTGGCCCCTGCAGTGGTTTTAGAAAAACCTAGTAAGAGGATCACCTTGTATACAGTTTGCATCTTCTTGCCCACACACAGCTGGGGTTCGTCATGAAAATCAGGAAAGTGATTGCAGTTTTGGGGATCCAAGATTCTCATCTTCACCTCTTGCAATGTGTCGGAGGGTGGTTCATTCACGTTTGTTTTGCCCCAGCCAACTGCCCGGCACACCCTCCCAAGTGTGATGGACTTGAATTCGGCTGAGAATGGAAGGGTTCCCACAGCTAGGGTTAGGTTGGCTTTCTCCTTTAACTGTGAAGGGAATGAGGATCTCTTAGTGAATGCCGTGGGCTAGAAGGTCTAGCTACAGGCAATCAGGGAGGGAAAGGGCAAAATATCAAGAACAAGGGGTGGGGGATAAGATGGGAGTTCTGTCCTGAGGCAGAGCCGAGGAAGCTCAGGACAATAGGGACCTGAAGGAAAAGTCTAAGGGAGTGGAATGGAAGGAGAAACTTGTTACCTTCAGTAACATGATGTCGTTGAGATACAAATGATCATCATATTCTGGATGAGGGAATTGATTTTCAACCTCAAGCCTCTGCCATGTGTCTTCTTTACTTTTCTGTTGTGGGCTCCTAGGATGACTGTTATAGACCTGTTATGAGGAAGGAAGGAGGCCGAGGATGAGGAGTGCTTGCCTAACATAATGAAGATCTGGGTTTGATGCACAGCGCTGGGTAAACTGACGGTGTGCAATTCTGTAATCTCTGCACTTGGGAGAAAGTGTGTGGAGGATTAGAAGTTCAAGGTCATCCTTAGCTATATAGTGAGTTTGAGGCTGGCCTGAACTACATGACACTGTATCTCAAAATCAAAACACAAATAAAACCAACCACAGCAACAACAAAAAGAAAGGACAAGCAGGAGACAGTGGTAGCTTCAGAGATAAACATTTGAAAAAAGGCTGGAATTCCGCACTGGGATGTGGGGCTTTCACAATCCCCCCATCCTGGGCTACTTGTGGTTTTGGATGGCTAACTTTGTAGCCAGGAGAGCAATGTAGAGATGTCTGCACTTGGGCCTAAAGGTAGATCGGGCTCAAGTCAGCTTTCAGGAGAGAAAAGGCTTTGAGAAAGTTTTCACTGCAATGGACATACTTTCTAGGTCTGGGTGTCCTGGAATTGCTGTAGAATGAGCAAGAAATGGATGACCTAAGGGGCTGGGTTAGTACTCCCCAGTTTGAGGAACTTTTTATGGGGCCAGTCTTCTGTAGCAAGAGTTATGAGGAAGGCAGAGATGCTGGTCTGTCTTCCTTAGAAATGACTGGCTCTGGACCCTGGAAAATGACTGTCGTGCTCTTGAAAATGGCAAGGGGAGATGGCCCAAAAAACTACCAGGTAGATACTGACAAATGACCCATGAGTGTCTTCTCTGATAAAGGGTGTGTGGAGGGGATACTATCGGAGAAACCTCCGTTGCTCTGAGGGAGCTGCATCTATAGTGACTGAGGCTCAGGGCATCTCTTTAATTACATCTCTCACTTGTCAGTTGGCTTAGGTTTGGGATCCCTCTTCAGGTCCCACCTGGGTTTGACCCAGGTTGCTACCCTAATGATTTGCCTCATATTTAGGGATGAACTAGCATCCTGTCTTACCTTCCTGCACAGTGGGCAGCAGTCATCACAAAGTTTTGTCTTATCAGGAAGCCACTGCAAGCAGACAGGTGGTTCTCAGAAGTTTCAATTTCCAGATAGGCCATGTAGGGGCGGGAGTGTGGTATGCACTTTGTGCCCCCGATGATCTCCCCTAGAGCAGAGAACTGGGATGTAGATGCTCTCTCCAGAGAGTGCACAGTTGGGTTAAGGTTGGGAGAGGGTTCCTTTGGTTTTCTTGCCCTAAGTGCTGCCTGTCATCCTCTCAGGTGTCTTGATCATCGTTTCTCGCCCACAACTCACCCTCCTCCAAACAGTCACTTCTTTCTCAAGGCACAGCAGCCAATCATGCCTTAAGTTTAGGCAGTTTGCACTTCTGATTTCCCACACTCTTCCCTGGCTCTAGACCATCTGCCTCCAGAAGCACATGTGGTCTTAAGCAAAACCACAGGGTGATCTTTTGCCTTAAGCCACAAAGATAAAGAGAATGTGCCTGTTTTCCTGGAGTCTCCCTCTTTCTCCCACTTGCTTTAGGATTACCCCCACTCAGTCAACACAAGTGTTTCCTGGAGACCACCGTGGCTTTAAAGAATGGAAGGGTGTGTCCCAGGAGAAGACTTCACTCTTAGGCTCCTGAGAAGAGCTTGAGTCCCTTTTAAGAGTCTCCAAAGGCAAGACTACTTTAGGAGCTACCTTGGAGATTTGAGAGGGTAGGACCCCGACACTCACCAGCTTTGGCGCTGAAGCCCAGGAGGAAGAGCTGCAGATAGAGAACAGGAAGATGCATCCTTTCAGAGGGGCTGCTCACAGCTAGTGCAAGTTGTAAGCTGTACTTTTGAGTCGTAGGATTTATTACTCCCAGCAGGCAGGGGAGTGGCAGAGCTGTTACTACAGGAACTGTGTGGTTGTGGGTTTTTTCTTTAAGCCAACTGTCTTGATGACTAGATGCTCCTCAAGAATGACACTATTTTATTAGAGGTGAAATTAAAGCCTGAACTCTTATGTCACAGATAGACAGGTCCTCAACAGTGCATCTGTCTGGGTTAGGGGTGTGAGGACAGAATGCAAAGGGATCTTACATTTTCTAGCTAGGGAGAACTTGTTAAAGGTCCTTAGAAACTTGAGTTGAAGGTAATCTTGGTACTAGCATCCAGGAGCACACAGGCAGTGATTACTATAGCCCACAGTAAGCAATGTGTTTTGTAGAAAGACTCAATGGACATATACTTGTATAGACATGTACATGAGCAAATGAACATACACAATATGCTATTCAGACAAAGTAAATTAAAAATATAATATTCTGTTAGTTTTTATGCTATTCCAGTCTATAACACCATATATTAAAATTTGAACAGCATCCCTCTTTAATGATGGTTACCTGAAATTTGAAAAAAAATATTAATCTGCATTTCTTCCTCTGAATTAGTGTTTTTGTCTGAGGAAGAGACAGAGAGGAATTAAAAAGAGAACTAAAGGAGAAAGCAGACTCTAGGACTCCACATGCTTCAACACGAGACTGAAGAGATAGGGTGACCTTTTCCTCAATCTGTCCCTCCGTTTGATTATCTTGGTACTTTCATAGCAACCCCATCAGTTATTATTCTTCCAGTTTGTTGGCCTGACCTTTAAGGGTTTATGGTTTAGAACTAGATCTTTCTGATTTCAAATCAAGGATCCCTTCTCCTCACCACAGAAGAGAATGAATCTTGCTAAGTGTGAGGGGAGGAACGGGATATGAAGCAAGCAATTTTCCCTGGAGGACTGAGATGGTTTAAACTGAAGACTACAATGTCAGTGTCTGAGAGGTAACACTTTTTCTTTTTTTGCTATACCTTGGAAAATACCACTGCTTTCTGTTTACAAATGAAGAATTGAAATGGAGACCAAGACCACACTACCTCTAACTATTTTTGATTTTTTTTTGAGACAGGATTTCTCTGTGCTATAGTCCTAACTGTCTTGGAACTCATTCTAGTAGACCAGGTTGGCCTCAAACTCACAGAGGTCCACTTGCCTCTGCCCTCAAGTGCTAGGATTACAGGCTTGTGCTATTACCACCAGATGGACCTCTAACTGTTAAAACACATCAAGCTCCTGGTTGGTGCTCCCCTGGACATGGAAGAGGAGTCCAGGAAAGAGCAGGAAACATAGTGGAGTGCTACTTCTCTTGGATAGATGGGAGCCTACGGAAGGGCAAATGCTTCCTGCACGTTGTTCCACCACCCCCTTGATTCACGCTGGGCACATGAGCACAGGGATCCATTTCTTAGTATCCACCACTGTGTTGCTCTCATCTGAACTTTCTGAGCCAGTCCACATCTCCCGCCCTCTGAAGAATAAAATATTTACACACATTTCCCTAAAATCTTCATGCACATGAAGTATAAGAGTAGAGTTTATCAGAATTCTGCTTTCTGTTTTGCCTCCCTTGTCTGCTTTGCGTGTTCCTGTACTTAATAGTTTAATTATGACTGGAAGTTGATGAAATTGGAGTGTGATTAGTTAGAAAGGAATGGGGGTCACTCGGAGATATTGTCTGTGCTTCATTGTATCATGGAGGTCGTGTTAGATACTCTTCTCATTGCTATGTATGGCTCATGATAGAAAGACATGAGTGCAGGACTGTGAAGGGGTGAGTACCACTACAACAGCACTCAGGAGGCATAGAGTAGACAGGAAGTGGGACTCCAATGTAAAACTTAAATACCAACCTACAATGAACAACTTCCTCCCATGAGGCTGGGTTCTACACCTTCCAAAGACAGCATACCTCTAACCAGGGACCCAGTGTTCAATGACATTAGCCACAGTAAACTGTTCAAGAAGTTTTATCAGTTCATAATGAATATTGTGTATAGAATACACCCAGAATTTCATCATCTCCAACATTATAAAGTCACTGGGAAAACTGTAATACCACACACAATATGTCTTGAGAGTATACAGCTCTAGCAGAGACAGCTACCACCCAGGAGTAGTTAATTTCCTCCCTTCCCTTTTCTTCTCTTTTCCTTTCTTCCCTTCTCTTCCCTTCTCACTCCTTCCTCCCTCCCTTCCTTCCTTCCTCTCTCCCTCCCTGTCTTCCTTCTTTTATTTCTCCCTTGATTCTTTCTTCCTCTCTCCTTCCCTCTTTTTGTCCCTCCATTCTTCACTTCCCCTCTACTCTCCCCTCTCTTGTTTTTCATTTTGAGACATGCTTTTATGTGGCCTTGAACTCAGTATATAGTTGAGACCATGGCCTTGAACCCTGATCTTCCTGCCTCTGCCTCTCAAGTGCAGGGTACATATGTCCACTACTATGTCCACTTTTGTATTTGTCTCTTAGGAAATAATTCTGTAATGTGATAATAGAAGTAATTAAGATGTTCAAGATATAGTCAGCTTACAGAGTTGACTCTAACATAACATTTAGTAGCTTTGCATTATAGGACAACAAGCTAGGCATAGTGGTACATACTGAAACCCTCTATACTAGGAAGGCTGAGGCAAGATTATGGCACTTGTCCCTGGATAGCCTGGGATTATATAAAATAGAACAGAATGAAGTAAAACCCCCAAATTGTTTATGTTTAAAAAATACACAAAGTCATATTATTTCTGTAGCTAATCTTTCTCTGTTCTCCCAGCCAGCTCCCAAATAATGACACGGAGACTTCTTATTAATTATGAAAGGTCAGTCATAGTTTAAGTTTGTTCTACTAGATAGATCTTGTAACTTAAATTAACCCATTTATATGTATGCTCTTCAACATTTCTTCTATCTTGTACATGTAAGTGGAGAATACCCGTTCATTTCCCAGTCACCCAAACCCAAATAATCACACAGAAACTATATTAATTACAATACTGCTTGGCCAATAACTTAGGCATATTTGTAGCTAAGTCTTACATCTGAAAATGACATATTTTTATTAATCTGTGAATCACCATGAAGTTGTGGCCTACTGGTAAGTTCTTGCATCTTTCTCCTCCCTCAACTCCATGGCGTCTGTCTACTTTCTCTTTCTCTCTCTCTCTCTCTCTCTCTCTCTCTATATATATATATATATATATATATATATATATATATACATGTGTGTGTTTGTATGTATGTATATCAGCCTGGCTATATTCTGCCATGCATAGGCCAAAGCAGTTTTATTCGTTAACTAATAAGAGCAACACAGATACAGAAGGGCATCCCACAGCATGTACTGCCTCTTTTCTCTCCTCATCTGGCTGTCAACTCTGCCTTTCTTCTTCCCAGAAGTCCTGCCTAACCTCTTCCTGCCTAGCTATTGTCCATTCAGCAAATTGGTCTAATAAGATACTAAACTAATCTGAAGGTGCCTTGGCAAAACATTTATTCACAGTGTAAATGAATCGGCCACAACATCTTTCATCTTTCCTTCTTTAAAAAGAAATGTTTCCATGCTACTAAAATTTTTCAATTGGAAAATAATTGAAAAAAAACATTCCTTTGCATTGTAGGAGAACAAATGGGGGCAGGTGGTATCACTGGCTAGAGAACATTAATCAATCCTGTCCCATGTCACCAGAGACTGGAATCTCCTCAGTGTAAGCTTCTTTGTTTTCTGAAGTTAAATCTTCCTGGCTCACCTGCATATCCCTCTCACTTGCAGTTTCTTATGTTTGAAGAATCACACGCTTTGCTGATTTCTGCAAGGCATAGGTGAGAAGCTGCTGACCTCCTCTTGGATGCTTCCTTCAGCTGCTGTTGGCTCAGCTTGCTTTGACCTCCTCAGTGGGTGTCTGCTTCTAAGGGTGCACAGAGAGGTTTCAATAAACTGGTCTGCACATCACTCCTACAGCAGCCACCACAGGCAAAACCTTCTTATCTGCATGTTTCTCTTGCTGACCCTATGAGACCATGTCTGTTCTAGATTCCCAGGGTCCATGGGGCAGACCACTATGGTCCCCATTTACCATACCTAAAAAAGAACACCATGGTAGTGATCAAGCTCTTGATTTTGGAGTTTCTGGACATCAAATGCTCCTTTGACACGAGAGCCCATGTGATGGGGTTTGTTTGGTAGTGTGACATTTCTGGAAGCAATTCGGCCTCCAGAATGTGGCCTCAGCCCAGCTCTCAGGAGTTTCTCTGTGACCCACTATTGCTGTGGGCCAGGCTACAGGATGGAAAAAAATCACTCTCTCCCGTATCCAGTTGCCCAGCTCCAGAGAGGCAGAGTTGTCCTAAGTCTATGTTGTCCTTAGAGTATGGGAGTAAGGAGGCAGGATACAGGTTACCAAGTATTCACATCTCCTGAGAAAATACACGGCCACTGTCTCTCCTCTCTATTTTACCCTTTGAGATTTTTGTGCAAACCAGGAGTGGTAAATCATGCTTGTAGTCCCAGCTCTAGGGAGGCTGAGGCAAAAGCATTGTGAGTTGGAGGCCAACCAGAGCTATATAGTGAGACTATGCCCAAACCAAACCAATCTCAATCAAAATAAAAAAGGACCCAACAATTAGGAAAAAAAACAAAAAAAAGGGGTAAAAAAAACTAAACAAGAATCATCCTGGCAACTGTAATCCAACACAGATTCTTTAATTTTTTGAAAAATCCTTCCAGGTTGTTTAATCCCCTCGTGTGGAGTCTTTTCATGTAATTAGAGTTTCTAGGCAGTCTTGTAGTTTGATAGCCATCTTTTTTTTAACTTTTTGTTAATACTTGGTGAATTTCACATCATGTTTTTCAATTCCACTCATATTCCCATCCCCTTGTTTCCTCTCTTTGCCCTTGCAACCTGCCACTCCCAAAAAATAAGATTTATAAAAGGTCAAAAAAGTCCCCCCAAACTAAACACACACACACACACACACAACTTCTGAATAGAAGCTGTACTGTGTCCCAGTGAATACACAGCATACCCTTCAGTCAATACATCTTTACTTATGCAAGAATTTATTGCTATGAGTCATTGGTCTTGATCAAGGCCTCCGGCTTCTGCTAAACTGTCAACAAAGGGCTCTCACTGGGCTCCTCTTAGATATTTCCTAGTTGCCTTGTGTCCTAGAGATCCTCAGCTTTGGATCCTCAGGATCTGCCCTTACAAATGCTCTATCAGTTCATAGATAAGGTGGGTGTTAGGCTTGGCTAGCTCATAGGCCTGGTTCTGGGCCTGTGTGGTAGCTGGGTTGGTCAGCCTGTCAACTTTCCCTCTTGTGCTCCAGCTGGTGAGAGCCAGGGCCAGTTCTCCCATTTATGAGAGCCAGCTCTCATACCAGTTGCAGGTGACAGGAAATGAGGGGAGGGAGAGCATTTTTCCCTTCACCCATGCTGCCACATCGCAGATGAGAAGGGGCATGGTCAGTCCTCTGTTCTTCTCATGTCCCCTGGTCTTCTCACCTGTACCCACACCAAGAAGATCAGCTCTAATGTACTGATCCATGGTGCAAGATGCCGGGCCTGCCTCCCTAGTGCTGCTGTCTGTGGGGACAATATCAATTCTCTTACTCTCATGACCTCAGAGAGACCTTTCTCGACCACCACAGGCAGCAAGGGGCAGGGGAGGACAGAGGTCTATCTCACCCTTGCCCCTTCCACCAGATGGCAGATGAAGGGTAAGGCCAGATGGCCCACTTAAATTTGTGGTACCAGATCACCTGCGCCTTAATCAATGGGGTCAGTTCTACTAAGCTGCCTGGGCTAAGGACAGGGCCAATTCTCCTCAGTGTTGTTGGTGACAGGCAGGATCAGCTCTCCCACTCTTGTGACCCCAGGACCAGCTTTTCTAACCTGCAGTAGGTGCCAAGAGGCAAAGGAGAGGAGCAAGAGAGGTACCTCTCCATAGCCCATTCCACCATGTGACAGGCCATGGGGCTAGCTAGCTCTTCCACCCTCAAATAGTTAGGGCCAGCTCTCCCACACTCGCAGCTACAGGGACAGTTCTACCGGACTGCCCAGGGGAGGTGGAAGGCCCACTGTCCAGAGTGGTGCAGTTGGTAGGAGGCAGGGCCAACTCTCTTCAGCACTATCCACACTAATTTCAATGATAACAGGGACCATAGACATTAACACAGACCGTGGGTGTGGCAGGGCTCAGGCATGGCCCCTGCCAGCAGCCAGGGCCTGGATGACACCATTGCCTTGGGTGGCACTGTAGGTTACTTAGATTGGCATGGACCCAACAGCAGCTTGGTTCTTGAACCTATTCATGACTGCAGTTGTGGGTCCAGATCCCAAACATTCACACTGCCTTCCATGGTAACAGGAGTCCAGAAAATCAGCCCAGATCCTGTCTGATAGCTATCTTTACATTTATACTAATCAGTGGTGATTCTGGAAACCCAGATGTGTAGATTAGTAGGCAGTGAAAAAGGTGGAAATGATAGATAATTTTTTATGTGTTCTTAGATTCAGGTTGCCAGTATTTTATTGCTTATTTTTGTGTTAATGTTCATGAGGGATATGGGCCTGTAATTCTCTTTCTTATTTGAGTCTTTCTGTGGTTTAAGTATTAGGGTAACTGTAGCCTCATAACAAGAGTTTGGCAATTTTCCTTCTGTTTCTATTATGTGGAAAAATTTGAGGAGTATTGGTATTAGCTCTTCTTTGAAGGTCTGGTAGGAGTCTACACTGAAACCATTGGATCCTGGGCTTTTATTGATTAGGAGACTTTTT
>JAQHUG010000652.1:85640-95769 GCA_028555095.1 Dicrostonyx torquatus
CTTTACTTATTTATTTCTTCCTTTGTTCGTTCCTCCTTTCCCTCCTTTTTTCCTTCAGGAAAAAATAAAAGCTATGATTAGATGGGGAGCCAATGTTCAGACATGGGCCACAATAAACTGTTCAAGAGGTATGATCATATCACAATATAATATTTTCTCAAATGTGAATCACCTACAGTATTATAAAGCTGTTGGGGATACTAGACTATCATAACAATATATGTTATAGAGTGCTCCAATCTCTAGCGGGGACAGCCACCACCCAAGAGTAACTAATTTCCTTTCTTCCTGGCTTCCTTCCCTCCTTCCTCCCTCCTTCCCATTCTTCCTTCCTTCTCTCTTCCTCCTTCTTATTTTGTCGCACACTCATTCTCTTCCTCTCTACTCTCCCTATTCACTCATTTTGATTTTCAGATAGACTTTCATGTAGTCCAGGTTGGATTTGAGCTCTACATGTAGCTGAGAACTTGACTTTGAATCCTGGTACTCCTGCTTCTGCCTCTCAAGTGTTAGGGTGATTTGTGTGTTTTCATAAATTGCTGGAAACAATCCTGAGTTAGGGCTAAGCTTCCATATTTAATAAAAAAGTCTCTAGAAAGTCCAGCTACACTAAAATATTGACTTTAGAAAAGTATCCATGGTTTCAGTGATCATTAATATGTCAAGTTGTCTCTTCCTAAGTGAAGTTGCTGTATCTGGCTCCTCCACCCACAAAGAAGAGCTAAAATCCTCACTAGGTGTCTGGATGGAATGTTGATGAGAAGAGTGTTCACACTTGACTTATGGATGGCTCCCTGTCACTTGATGGCTAGTGTCACTTGAGTGTGAATGCTTGGAATAATACAGTCTTACTTGATGGTGTCCTGGAAGATGATGACGTACAGAAGTTCAAACCTAAAATTAAAGAATCCCCACACTTCTAGGGGAAGACCTCCTAATCTGTAATCATAGTACCAAGTAGTAACCAAATTCATTTTTATTAACTCCCCTTTTCTTTAGGGCAGTTGTAGATTTATGTGCAGTTGTATTAATAACTAGAGCCATCTTTACTTTCATCTTGCCCTGATACAAAGATTTAAATTTAGAATGTTTCTTTTTAGAAATTTTATACAAGAAAATTGTATTTATAAAATTATTATGCCTTCTTTTCCCCCCTCAAAATTCCTTTCATATTCCCCCATTCCCTCTTTAATGCAAGACCTCTTCTTCAAATATTATTATTAGTGGCGGTGGTGGTGGTAAAGGTGTTGTGTATGTATCTACTACTGAGTCTGTTTAGTGTTATTGGTATATACTTTTGTTTAAGGTTAACCACTTGTGTTTGGAGAACTTCTCAGAGTACTGGTCCACAGAGAAATTAACTTCTCCCTCTTCATCTAGGACTGAGGTCTCATAAATATTCCCCCATCCAAGTTTTCATGTTGACTGTTGGTGTTACTATGCAGTTCATATTTAGGCAACATTTTATTGAAAGTCCTAGACACAGCTTCTCTTTCACATCTAGGAAATACTAATTGGATCCATTTGTACTTGAGTTTTGAGCATGACAATAGATTTGGATCTCTTTTCATTCTTCTACCTGTTGCTATCTAGTTATGCCAGCACCATTTGGTGAATATGCAAGCAAATAGATGGGTCTAGGGGAAAAAACCACATTGAATGAGGTAACTCAGACCCAGAAAGTCAAATATAATATGTACTCTAAAGCGCAAAACAATCCCACACCTTGGTCTGAAAAGTCACCTTTTATACTGACTCTTGGGATTTGCTTCCATTTTTCCAAGGCTAGGGTGAGTAGCAGATGCCCTCCTCTGCTGTTGGTTGAGTTTGTTTTAACCACCTCAGTGGGTGTCTGATGCTAAGGGTACATGGTGTGGTTTCATAAAACTGTCCTGCACATCACTCCTACAGTAGCCACCATAGGAAAAACCTTATCTGTATATTTCCCTTGCTGTTCTCATGAGATGGTAGTGGTTCTCTCATTCCCATGGTTCATTGGACAAGACACTATAGTATAACTGTAAATGTAGTTGTGATCAGCTTTTTGATTTTAGAGCTGCTTGGCCACCAATTGATCTTTTGACACCAGGGGTCCATGTTGTGATTTGTTCTGTAGTGGTGTCCTTTCTGAAAACAATTTAGGTTCTCAAATGTGACCTCAGCCCAGCTCTCAGGAGTTTCCATCTCTCCCACTATTACAATGGGCCAGGCTGCAGGGTGGGGCAAACACTCTCTCCAACATTCAGTAGTCTAGTTCCAGGGAAGAAGAGTTGTCCCAAGTCCATGTTGTCCTTAGACTATGGGTGTAAAGACACAGTGTGGCCTCAGCAGCAGGTTACATCTCCTGAGAAAGCAAAACACACAGCTACTTTCTCTGCTCTCTATTTCACCCTTTGATACTTTTGTGTTAGTCAAGGGTAGTGGAGCATGTTTGTAGTCCCAGCACTAGGAAGGCTGAGGCAGAAGGATTATGATTTGGAGGCCAGTTTGAGCTATGGTGTGAGACTACGCACAAAGCAAACCAACTGAAATCAAAAGGAAAAAAAAAGAAAACCTACCATTTAATTACACAACTATAAACAAGAGTTAGAAAAAAATCCAAAGTCACTCTTGTAACTCTAATCCTACCCAGATGCTTTGATTTTTTTAAAGATCCTTCCAGGTTGTTTAATTCACACATGCTTCATTTTCCATACAGTTAAAGTTTATAGCAAGTCTTGTACCTTGAAACCTATACTGATACTGATCAGAGATGAAGCAGGAAACAAGATGTGTGGACTGGTAGGCAGTAAGGAAGGTGGAGGTGCTCAGTTCCTGGTCAGAGTTGGTAGTGGCAGCAATTTTTTTAATGGGCAAATATTTTTATTTTTATTTTGTTTTTTGTAAACAAAAACAAACTATCTTTTTATTTAACATACCAGTCCCAGGTCCTACTCCCTCCACTCCTCCCATCCTCTCCACAATTCTTCCCCCCACAACCCTGCATCAGCTCCCCAAATAGGGAAAGGCACATTGCTCCAAGGAAGGACCAAGTCCCTCCCCATTATGTCCAGCCTGAGTAAGGTATCCATCCAGACAGAATGGGTTCCAAAAAGCCAGTACAGTAAGCAGGAACAAACCCTGGTGCCATTGTCAGTGGCCCCACAGTCTGCCCCAGTCATAAAACTGTCACCACATTCAGAGTGCCTAGTTTGGTCCTATGCTGGTTGTTTCCCTGTCAGGCCAGAGTTGGTAGGCTCCCATTTGCTCAGGTAAGCTGTTTCAGTGGGTATCCCCATCATGGTCTTGACCTCTTTGTTTATATTCTCACTCCTCCCACCCATCAACTGGACTTTAGGAGCTCAGCCCGGTGCTCTTCTGCGGGTCTCTGCCTGTTTCCATCAATTGCTAAATGAAGGTTCTCTGCTGACATTTAAGGTAGTCATCAATCTGACTGCTGAGCAAAGCCAGTTTGGGCACCCTCTCCAGTATTGTATATGGTCTTATCTGGGGTCATCCTTGTGAAATCCTGGGAATATCTCTAGTGCCATGTTTCTTACTAGCCCCACAATAGCACCCTCAATCAGGATATATCTTTTCATTCTCTCTGTCTCTGTCCTTTCTGCAACTCTGCAACTCAACTAACCTATTCCTTCAAGTTCTCCTCCCCCTCTTCCACTTTGGCACTCCCTTCTCCCAACACCCATACTCCCAATTTTGTCCAGAGATCTTGTCTATTTTCCCCTTCCCATGAATATATGTATATGTTTCTATTAGGGTTCACCTTGTTACTTAGCTTCCCTACGGTGATGAACTATATGCTTGCTATCCTTTGCTTTACAGCTAGTATCCACTTATGTGTGAGTAAATACCATGTTCTTATTTCTGAGTCTAGGTAACCTCACTAAGGATGGTTTTGTTTTCTGATTCCATCCATTTACATGCAAATTTCAAGATGTCATTGTTTTTCACTACTAAGTAGCACTCCACTGTGTAAATGTACCATATTTTCTTTATCTATTTTTCCCTTAAGGGTTGTCTCCAGGTTCTGGCTACTACAAATAATGCTGCTATGAGCATAGTTGAACAGATGTCCTTGTAGTATCATTGAGCATCTTTTGGGTATATGCCCAAAAGCGGTATTGCTGGGTCCTGAAGTACATTGATTCCCAATTTTCTGAGAAACCACTCTACATATTTCCAGAGTGGATGTACAAATTTGCTTTCGCACGGTCAAACCCATCATATTCAGTACAATTGGAGAATAATAGACCTCATGGGAGATCTCAATTTCAGACTCCAGAGCACCCTACAACTAATGCACTGTTACCCTTAGCTAAAGACAATCGAGGCTTTACATCTAAGAGGAGGGCAGGCAACTTAGAAGTTGACATAACACAGACATTCTGCTTCTGAAAGGATAGAAGTCACTATGCCATCTTTGAGGAAGATGACAGGTGTATTTGGATGCCTTAGAAACAGATCTAGAGCCACATCCACACTTCAGTTCTTGAAGACATATTTGCACCGAGGGCTGGTTCTGCTTCACCTTAGCTCTGAAATGTTTTGATAATCCCCTGTTGTGACTGCTGAAGCCACACACACCTTCCCAGAACTTCTGAGGTCAGCCTCTCCTCTAGCTGCAGGTGTAATACTAGAAGGATGGTGATGGTGGGTCAGGTGTTGGGGACACAAGCTATCAACAGCTATCTCTGATCTAGACATGGGAATTGGCTATGATGTGTGAAAGAAATTTCATGGCTAAGGCATTGGGATTTGTAGAAAGAAGAAATGAGGACAAGGAGAGAGAAGAGGAGAAGGAAGGACAGTGGAGGAAACAGCAGAGCAGTGCAAATTACTCTGGATTTGAAACCTTATGGTACACATGTGTATATGTGAGATAATATTCATTAATCCACAGTGGCACGCCCTGTGCCAGGAAACCACTGGTCAAGTTTGCTAACATGGCCAGAGAATATCACCTGACAATTCTTAACTCACCTTAGAGAGTTTCTACCTGTGGGTGAGGGACTGAGTTAGTTTAGGCACAAAGTGGAGTCTCAGAGCTACTGAAGATCTCATCTTTATTGAGGTGCATTACAGGGAACAGTTGATCACCATAACCTTGAGTATCTTTAAGGTCCTCTCAGAGACAAGATGGAACAGGGTGGGGACAGTCTAGAGACACACTGGGGACATGCTGGCACAGGCTGGGGACAGGTAGGGATGGGCTGGGGACAGTTAAGCTACAAGTTGAGACGGGCTGGAGACTGATTGTGGGCAGGGTGGGACAGTCTGAGGACAGATTGGAACAGGCTGAGGACAGGCTTGGGTCAGTATCATACAGGCTGGGGACAGGCTGCTGTTGGGCTGGAACAGGCTGCGTCAGACTAGAGGCA
Organism: Dicrostonyx torquatus; assembly: GCA_028555095.1. NCBI lineage: Eukaryota > Metazoa > Chordata > Mammalia > Rodentia > Cricetidae > Dicrostonyx > Dicrostonyx torquatus. Next base: position 91,019 of record JAQHUG010000652.1, read on the forward strand.
AGTCTGGGGACGGGTTTTTTAAAAGCTCTGACTTGGAGAATCTGAGTCAGACTGACAAAGCTTTTAAGCTATTTTCCCTTATGACTCTATTAACCCAGGGCACATACCCAGAGATTCTGGTGAAGACTGAAGGGGGTTTTGGGACAGGACGTCCATATGATACAATACCATGGGCCACCCCAGCACAGAGTAGAGGTCCCCCAGAGTCTCCCTGTAGGTTGCAAAAAAGCAGAGGATGAGCACAGATCACTTTCCCCCAACTACAGATGTCTCACCATAGCTAAACCCAGAGTGAGGTAAGGAGTTCTGGCTCCCTGTGAGCCATGAGTTAGGGCTTGAAATTTTCCTCCTGTCTTTACACAATGCTTAGGTTGTCTCCCCTCAATCCCTTCTATCACATTCTAGAACCCTGGGGGAAGGCTACAAGAAGGACTTGGAAGTGGTATGAGACCTGGAGGGAGAATTGCAGTTCCCACAAAGCTAACAGCCTCACAACACAAGTGTTAGTCACTGCAGTGGAGAGATGATTGACCCACTCCCTCCTCTGACACTGTCTCCTGATGTGGGGAGAGAAAATATGTGGGGACTCACCGCAAACACTGTTTGGATGTTTCCTGGATACCCCACACAGACCTGGAAGTCATCTGTGTAATTCAAGTAGTTCTTGCAAGCCTCTTTTTCCATGATTCTTAGTGTCACCTCCCTCAGTTTGACTGACAATGAATCATTCACTCCAGTTTTGCCCCATCCAGCTGCCAGGCACATGTGTCCAGGTTTAATAGAATCATGTGGCCTAGGCAGGAGAATTTTAGCCACAGCAGGAGTGATCTTAGCTTTTCTTTGAAGCTGTGGGGAGGAAGGAGAAGAGACATGGTAATCCAGAAAAGGATGCTGTCTTAGACATGGGTTCTTTCCCACTGGGGTTTTAAAGACATGGAATTCAGGAGTAGGTCTGAGGAAATGGGTTGAACAAGAGAAAATTCAAGGGCTTGAGCCAAGAAAACAGTTAAAGAAGGGAGAGTTAAAAGGGGCAGGAAAAATAATGGCACCTTCAGCAGCATGATGTCATGCAGGTGAAGATAAACATTGTAATGTGGGTGAATGATTTGGTTTTCGACTTTTATCTTCTGCTGTGTGGATTCTGTCTTGCTCACATCATGAGCCCCAAGAGTGACAGTAATTTCTCTGTTGAAAGAGAAAAAGAGGCAGTAAAAAGTGTTAGTCTAACAAGGAGGACTCATTTCAAAGTAGATTCACTTGATAGACCCCAATTGTACGTGAAATGACAGACTTCCCAGAAGCTATGAGCTCAGGGAAATACCGTGCTGAGAACTGGTTCTGCCTTCTAGTACTGAACCCATGGCTTTGAATGTGGTAGCAGGCACTCAATGGAGTTACACACCAGCCCACAACTAAGAGCTCTGGTGACACCAAGACATGAAAAAAGTAGCACTTTGTCCCTACCAGAACGCTCTGTCCAGTGAAAGTAGAGATGACAAAGAAAATTTTGCAATGAATGGCTTTGTATTCACTTTGTCTTCGCATTATAAGTAAGAGTCCATCTGGAAATGAGCAGGGCTAGGAACTTTCCTCAGGCCCCTGCCCCTCTGTGACTCTGGTTCATGCATTTCTTCACACAGTGAAAAGTCACCTACCTTCCTTTACAGTGTGCAGCCGTCATCACAAATTCTTCATTTATGAGAAACCCTCCACAGCTGGCAATGAAACCTTTATCAGTGAGGATCTCCAGATGAGCCATGTAAGGGCGGGAGTGTGGTTTTGACTCCACACCACCAACAATCTCCTCTGAAACAAAGACCCCCGTGTCCCTGGTCACTTATTTGCTGGAAATCCTAAAATAGGTGCAACAGATGAAATGGGGCTAAAGCTGAGTGACTGCTCCCATCCCTCTCCACCTCTCATGGGTTCAAGCCCCTCCAAGAATCCTCTGATCTTTCCTCCTTGTTGATCTTTCCTCTCCAGCCCTCTCTACCCACCATCATCCTACAGAACACAATGGTCATTCACGTTTCTGATGCCAGTTCATTTAGATAGTTCTTCACCCTCATCCTGTCTTCCTCAACACTGATGGAAGGACAGAGAAGAGCTGCCTATCAGAACAACATGGATTTTGATGAAACAATGTGAAGGGAAATTAATTTTTCATTCTTACTTGACTCAAGAGAATTTCTGGTTCAGACATAGAAGATCATGCATATCAAAGGATATGAAGAGACAGACCGAACTCACCAGCTCCAGCTCCAGGAGGCAAGAAAAAGGCCAACAGGAAAAGTATGGCCTGCATTTTCCCACTGGTGCTGTCTATCCTCAGTCTCTGATGTGTTCCTGCTTGGTCCCTGCTTTTATAGATCCAAAGTAGGAGAAAGGGAGGGCTGGAAACCACCAAGCTGGCCTGGTCAAGCTTTATCTTCCTAATCAGAAATTCTCATGACTCTGCTCTCTGCTGGTGTTGAATCTGTGACCAGATCCTGAGAGTCCTAGGTGCTATGATGAGATGCCTACTCCACCCTCAAAAGCTGATCCTCAGAGGCAGTGAGCAACACAAATCCTAGGGGACCTGTTCAGGGATCAGCCAGGCTTATTGTCAGCTTTGAGGTTCCTGCAGTGTATGTGTAATGATTCTCCACTGTCGTTGTTGCACAAACAAGGACATCTGTAGTGTGTGGAACATATGGGTGTGACGGTGCCCATTTTACTTACAAAGCCTGATTGCCATCATATGTGTTGTAAAGGGGATGGATCTCAGATTTATTTTAATGAGTAGTAGATGATAGAATGTGGTTGAGAGGGAAGAAAGAATGAGGAGAGTGTATTAAATACACAGATACCAGCTGGGATGGACACCTTCACACGGTCGTTCTCACCCTTCCTACCTTCCTAACGCTGTGAGCCTTTATTGCCGCTCCTCATGTTGTGATGAACTTCCAACCATAAAATTATTTTTGTTGCTACTTAGTTAGTTTCAGAATCTTATGGTTTTCAGTTCCAGTGGGATGAGCAGAAAACATAACAGAATACATAAAGTACCACATCTATGCTCTGTATGGGATCTCAGGATTTCTGTTTATACACTGAGAGCCATATGAGCTTGATAACAACATAGCATCTATTCAGATCAGTATTTGAAACCGTACTTGGTCCTTTAATTATGTCATGTATCACTGGATATCAAACAGCACTCTCAGCTAAACAGGAATATATTATTGATTAGAAATTTTATTCTTGCTTATTTGATTACAAACTAAAATGTATCTTGCAACAATTGACTTATCATTACATTTCTTGTCTGAGCTTTCTTTAGATCCCATACACCCTTAGTATAACTGTTTTCATTTTACAGATGAGGAAATCAAGCATTGACAAAATGTCATAATCATTAAATACCAAAAGTTGATCTCAATTCAGTGGCTGCTTAACTCCATTCCAATAACTGTTCTTCGTGCCAGCCTGCTTTGCTTGATTGCAAAAACAAAGCAAGAGCAAGCAAACAGAAGGACCCTGAGGGGGTCAGTTCACCTGCCTACAATCTCATCAGTGATGACCTTAGAATAGATCCCGTGTGTTACACCGCACACATATGTTATACTGCTCACATATGTTCGACCACTCATGTATGTTACGTTGTTCATATGTGTTACACCATTCACGTATGTTGCTCTTGTCCTGCATGTTGAACCACTCATGTGGGAAGCACTGTTCACATATCTTATATTGCTTAGATATATTGCTTATATGCTCATATATGATATACACTTCTTTCATACATTACACCACAAACGTGTGCTACCACACTCATGTTGGCTTCCCCTCTGGATTGGACCCTGCATAATAGAGACCCTCACTAAACATAAGAACAGGGTGCCTTTTCTGTTCACCAGTCTAGACATAGCTAACGATCTCACAGATGCTGTTGTAAATGTAAAAAGGAGTAGCTGTAATGTGAAGTGATTATTTATGGCATGTGAAGTATAGTTGCCACTTAACCAATGTCAGCCATGGTTATCTGCATGGAAAGATAAGGCTTTGCGTGACCAAACATTATAACCACAAATGATAAGAGTATAAAGTGGTTAGTTCATTCTCAAGAACAGAGGCAAAGAAAATGAAAAGCTTCAAACAGTGCTTTTGTCTAAATAAGGATGAGGAAATTTTTTAAGATAAAGGTAATTTATTTTGAGGAATTTTCAAAGAATAAAACAACATGTAATTAGATTAACCTAGCATTTCAAACAAGCGCTTGTCCAGACTGGGTCTGAAGAAAGTCCTGGACCCAACTTTACTTCCACTCCCTCAGAGCTATAAGGGGCTGTCTAAGCAGGATTATAGAAAAAATAGAAGAACATTTTTTATTATTGTTTATTATCCCAGACAGAATCTGTCTGAAAAATACTTTGTAAAAAAACACCCCAAATTATCCTGTGACTCCCTAGTTAGGGAATTGGCTTTGGAGATGGCTCACACACTGGGTCCCATATGAAGTCTATCTTTCTCTCTAGTTCCTCATCAGAGATAGGAGAGAAATTGTCCCCAATTGTTATTATCCCCATAGTGGTGGCCTGATTTAGGAAGTGACCTTAGAGACAAGTAGAAAACACCACATCTGCCTCTACCTACCAAAAAGCCAACCAGGGTAATATTATACAAGGAGTTATCCAGGGGTCAGTGAAATAACATGTTATTGAACACAGAAGAAAAGGTAATTCCTTCTATATCTCCTAGCATGTCCTTTT
>JAQHUG010000652.1:110262-143876 GCA_028555095.1 Dicrostonyx torquatus
TTTTTTCTAGATCCATCTATTTGCCTGCAAATTTCAAGTTGTCATTTTTTACTGCTATGTAGTATGCCATTGTGTAAATGGTAAATGTACCACATTTTCGTCATCCATTATTCAGCTGAGGGGCATCTAGACTATTTCTGTGTTCAGGCTATTACAAATAATGCTGCTATGAACACAGTATTTTGATGCGATTATGTGAAGGGAAGTTAATTTTTCATTTTCACTTGACTTTAAAGATTTCCCCGGGATGGCACTTAAAGGGTCCTGTCTATCAGAGGATAGGAAGAGAGATAAAACACACTGGCTCCACTTCCAAAAGCCAACAGGAGGAGTGTGGCCTGCATTTTACCACGAGTGCAGTCTGGCATCAGCCCCTCGTGTTTTCCTGCCTGGTCCCTGCTTTTATAGTTCCAAAGTCAGAGAAAGGGAGGGTTGGAAACCACCGAACTGGCCTGGTCAAGCTTTATCTTCCTAATCAGAAATTTTCATGTCTCTGTTCTCTGCTGGTGTTGGATTTGTGACCAGATCCTGAGAGTCCTGGATGCATGATGAGGTGCCTACTTCACCCTCCAAAGCTGCTTCTCAGAGGCAGGACAGCAACACAAAGGGTTGGGGATCTGTTCAGGGATCATGAACTTGTCCTTATAAACAGCCAGGTGTTATTGTCAGCTTTGAGGTCCATGCAACATATGTGAAAAGACTCACCTCTGTCACTGTAGCATAAACACAAGCATGTGTAGTGTGTGAAACATATGGATATGAGAGTGTCCATTTTATTTACAAAACTGGTGGCAGGCTGATTGAGCCTGATGGCCATCATTCGTGTTGACAATGGGGAGGGCATCATGGATTTATTCTAATAAGTAACAGATGATAGAATGTGGTTGAGAGAGAAGAAAGAATGGGGAGAGCGCATTGAATATACAACATACCTGTCATCCTTTTATAGACAAAAACACCATTCAGAGCCCTTTATTTTTTTGCCTATGTTCTTGAGTATTTAGACACAATGAACCAACCACTTTATACTCTTATGATCTGTGTTTATAATGTTTGGTCACACGAAGCCTTGCCTTGCCCTACTTACAGTAACTGGGAAATTGAAGCAGTCTAACTGATGGATAGTAACTAGGAAATGGAAGCAATCAACTGATGAATAGACAATAAAGATGTATATATAAGAAAAATTAAATTTGTAGAAAAATGGATGGAATTTGGAATTCTTTCTGAGTGAGCTAACCCTGGCTTCAAAGTACCAAAACTGTATGTTCTTTCTCATTTGAGGAGTCTAGGTCTGTAGATGTTTGGTTTTGCATATCTAACATGGAGTAACTGTAGAAGCCAGGAGAACCTAAAATAATTACGGAGGAGAATTTACCTTAAAGGAGGAGAAATAGTAAAGGATAGCTCTTAAAGAAGGAGAATGTTGAAAATTTTAGGCTGGAAAAGAGGCAAGGGATGCGAGCTATAGGTTTGGGTTGGAAGGAAGAACCAACTGAGATAAAGTATAAAGAAACAATGTGGAAAACCAGATGTGTCTCCCAGTGCAATAGCAACTTCATTATTTTGAGAGTACCTAACTGACCTCTGATCATACCATGGGCTGCAGAAAACCCATGCCTGGTGCTGTAATTGTGGCTAATACCCTACAGAAGATGCAGTAGGTCCAGAGGGGAGTGCCTTTCTGATGGTTAACTGAACTGCCACAGCAGCAAACTGACTTCCAAATTCCTATACTTTCCCCCATAGAGAAAAGGGGCTCCCGGCCTTAATCAGAGATGCCTCTCCTTACCACAAATGGCAGTTGAATTCAGAGAATCATTGCTGCCGCAGAGGCACAAGTAAGTGATTATTGTGAGTCCACCCCTAGTTAAGATGCTTATACCACTCCCACTAAGGCTAAGAAAGCATTATGGAAGAGGGCATGGGAAGTATGTAAGAGCTGGGAGGTAGGGTGGCGTGCTACAAAATACCTTTCGCTAGACTCAATACAATTATTGCAATCATCAGTTCACACCAACTGTAGTTACCAGGACTGTCCCCACATGAGACCAGCACTATCAACAATCAGTCAAAGAGGAGGTAGGGGCTTACAGGGCCCCACTCGTCATCTCTGAACTACAGGCTATTGATAGATTTTGGGAGAGGCACAAACCACTGTCTTTAGTGTGTATCCACTGATGAGTCACCAAGCTCCAATGAATTGTTCCAAACCCACAATGACACAGATGGTCATTGTTAATCTCAGGGGTCATAAAACTAAACACATAGATGTGAACATGAGAGAGAGAAATTTGTGAGGAGAGCCTTGGGTAGACAGGGATGTTGGGGAGATGGGACATTTAAAGAGTGTTCAATAAGCATAGAGTACATGTAAGAAATTGTTTTTAATCGAAAGATCGCTTTCCTTGCTCTCATCTCTGTCCTTCCTCCACCTCGACTATCCTGTTCTCTCAAGTTCTCCTCCGTCCTCCCCTTCTCCCCTTCTCTTCCGCTTACTTCCTCCCTTCTCTCCCCATCCCCATGCTCCCAATTTTATCAGGTGATCTTTTCTATGTCCCCTTCCCAGGTGGATCTGTGTATGTTTTTCTTAGGGTTCACCTTGTGACTTAGCTTCTCTAGGATCATGAACTAAAGGTTCAATATCCTTTGCTTTACAGCTAGTATCCACATATGAGTGAGTACAAACCATGTTCATCTTTCTGAGTCTGGGTTACCTCACTCAGGAAGGTTTTTTTCTAGTTCCATTCTTTTGCCATTATGGGGTTAGGAGAAAACCTGGCACTAGAGAAATTACCAGGAATCCAAAAGGATGAACCCAGCTAAGACCTTAAGCAATAGATAAGAGTGTACCCAAACTGGCCTTGCCCTGTAACCAGACTGAGGAATATCTTAAACATCACCATAGAACTCTCATCCATCAACTCATGGAAACAGAGACAGAGACCCACAGCAGAGCACTGGGCTGAGCTCCCAAAGTCCAGTTGAAGAGTAGGAGGAGTGAGAATATGAGCAAAGAGGTTAAGACCATGATGAGGACACCCACTGAAACAGTCTACCTGAACTGAACTAATGGGAGCTCACCAACACCAGCCAGCCTGACTGGGAAGGAACAAGCATAGGACCAAACTAGTCCCTCTGATTGTGGTTGACAGTTGCATGGCTGGGGCAGACTGAGGGGCCACTGGCAGTGGCACCAGATTTTATCCCTACTGCATGCACAGGCTTTTTGGGAACCTATTCTCTTTGGATGGATACCTTGTTCAGCCTAGATATAGTGAGAAGGGTCTTGGACCTTCCCCAAAGCAATGTACCTTACCCTCTCTGAGGAGTGAATGGGGGTTGTAGTGGGAGGATAGGGAGAGGGAATGGGAGGAGGGGAGGTAGTGGGAACTGGGATTGGTATGCAAAATAAAAAACATAGCATGTTTTCTTCTTTAAAATAAATGAAAAGAAATTTTTAAAAAGTATGAATAGTCTTCAAACTCTTCAAAGAGCTATAGAAAATGGCATTTAATCTCACCTAGAGTTCTGTGGTAAAGAGACACAAACGCTCCTGACTACACCGATTTATTCCCGAGAGATTGTTGAGCACCAAAGACACTCCACTTGGAGCTTGTCTTCTTGGCAAAACCGGCCTCAACTACTGACAAAATACATAGTATCTGGAAATGGATACACAGAACTGTCAAATCCTGCCAAGACAGAGTAAGACAATTTTGAAAAATTTCTTGCCTTGAAAAATAATCTGTCAGTTATTCTAGGCCTTAGCCAAAGTTGGTTGCTTCAACACTGCAAAAGTGACTTTTGGTGATTGCCCAGGTAACCATTTGTCTCTGTGATTTGTTACATATTTTGGAAGTTATTTGATTGCCCTTCCTAATTACTCAGGTAACATTTCCCTTCTCAGATCTTCGATGGGGTTGAAGACTAGATAATTGTAGTTAGTTACTTTCCTCTCATGACTTGGCCAAGTTATTTATTATACAAGACTTAAGCTAGTTAAGAATGGGATATTTGTTTTTACTGTATATAATTTTGTAGTAGGTTTAGAACTCTCTTACTTAAACAAAATGGGGAGGGGCTCTGGGAGTTCTTTCTGCCCCTTTAGCCAATAGCCTTTAAGGTACCAGCCCACTGGGGCATGGTTTCATTTATTTAAAAAAAAAAAAAAAGCCCGGCAACCCTCTGCGCTCTCTCTCTTGCTTCCAGCTCCCATTCCAACTACAAGCCCCTCTGTTTCCTGTTTGCGAGGTGAGGATTGTGGTGTAGTACATTGTTCTGTATGTTCTCTCCCCTCCAATAAATAACCCCTTTTAATAAAAAAAGAAAGGTAAAGACAGACAATAAAATAAATGGAAAATAAATGGTCTGTACTAACAAAAAATAAAATGTCAAATGATTCTATATGTAACTTGGTTAAGGTACAAATAATTTCAGATTGTATAGGATATTATAACTGCATGAACACCAAATTTAGGCACAGGTTGTAAAAATAAAATGTCCTATTCTTTGCAGGCCTTGAAAAAAAAGAGAAATTGTTTTTAAAGGTTATCAGGCTGCCATCTATGACTAGGAGCAGAAGCTGAATGAGACCGTATTCAGTGGATGATTGTGACTCAGCTCACGTGAGGGCTCTGGGGCAAGATTATATCCTGAGAAGAAGCACTGAGCTGACCTGATGCAGTGGAAGCGACTCTACAGGTCTAGGCACACAATATTTGATCCTATGCTAAAGTTCCTGATCCGGTACTGGAACTGTCATGTGTCATCTCCTGAGTCACTTCGGGCAAGGTAAAGAGAGGTGAGTGCAGTTCTGAGATGAGATGACAGCTGGGTAAAGAGGCACTGGGGCACTGGACCAGGAGACCTGGGAAGAGCCTCTGACAACAGTGGACTTCCTAGGACCATAGAAATCCCTTAGGGGAATGGACAGAGTGGGAGGGAAGGGCTTGTGAACTTTTCTTCCCTTTGTAGTCGGGTAAATTTGAAGAAGAATTTGGAAATGAAGAAGGCATCCTTCTCAGACTAAATCAGTACTCTTCAGGACTGACAACTGGCCTAAATATGTGCTGTAAGAATGGGGTTGGTGCACAGGCATGTGCAGGCTTAGGGAGAAGTATTTGAAGACAGCAACCATGAGACGAGGGGAGGGTGAAGAAGTTGGTGCACAAAAGTGGTTAAGATATGACTTCACAAAAGAAAATGATGTCAGCACTTTTTTGAAGACAGATTGTTTTATTAAGATAAAAATAGCTGTACCCCAGGATGTTGGACACTAGCCCAGACACAGAGCTTTCTTCTAGGATTGTTGCAGGAGTTTCATTGTTTCCCAAATCCAAGGAATAAAGCTTGAGATTCTGGTGAATACCCGAGGAGGTACAAAATTGATAACTGACGATACCCTAGGCCACATTGTCACATACAAAAGGTCCCCCGGAATCTCTCTGTGGACATAAAAAGAAGAAGTCCATGTAAATATCCTCTTATCACCTCCAGCCAGACTCATTCCTACCCATTCTTCTCTGTTCCCACTGAGGCCTGGGTTTTCAGATGGAAAGACTAAGTGCCACCATTGACCTCTGTCCTGAATGTGATGAAGGCTCATGAACTCTGTCACTCACTAACTGGAGTGTCCCTGCCTAATGTGTCCTTTCTTCAGTCTCAGTAGACTGTAGTTCTCTTATTTTCCCAAAGTGAAAGGAGGGAGGATTGAGGGAAAATGTTAGATCCTTGTAGGCTGACCCCTACATAACCCTAGACTATCAGCAGTTGTACAGTGGGAGAAGACATGGCTGTGTGTCTACATTATAACTCTGTCCCTGGGCAAACATTTGAAGACAGCTGTGTCCTTACCTTGCCAGTAGCCTTCTTCTCTTTGGGATTCCCCACACAGAGCTGAATGGAGTTGTTGTAGTTTCTGGACATTACTTGGCACATTTGGCTATTTTGAACTTCTAGCTTTACTTCCTGAAGTGTGTTAGGTAGAGTACAATTGGCCAGTGGTCCCCAGCCTGCCACTGTGCACACCTGCCCAGGTTTTACCCAGTCCTGTCTCCTTGGAAGGTCAATGGTCTTCACAGCGTTACTGAGTCAGCTAGTCAGAAAGATGAAGAATAGTTCATTTCCAGCATCTCAGCAAACTTAAACCACAGATGGGGTTGCCTGTACCTTCCCCACCTGCAAAGGCCCCAAAGACCCATTCTATTGCCTGGGACCATAGACCAGCCACACAGAGAGAGGACTGGATGCATATCCTAGTAATCTCTGGTAGTGCACCAAAAATAATCAGTAAAATGGTACCTTCAGTAGCATGATGTCATTGACCTTTGTATCACTACTATAGCCCTTGTGACATATGGCTTTAACAACAGGGATGCACTGAGTGTTATTCCGTTGCTTAATATTGTGGGCACCCAATGTTACATTTATTTCACTTGAAAAGAAAATGGATTAAGCACAACACAGGAGCAATGAATCAGTCTCTAAATTGAAGGTGGAGGTCTCAGTCTAAGGCAAAGCTTGACTGAGTCAAAGATCAAGAAAATAATGAGGAAGATTGTGTCCTAGGTCTTCAGAAAACCCCCCAGCCATTCAGATCCTTCACCTAAACCATCTGGTCCCGTATCCCACAAGCAGTTTAGGTCAAATACAATAGTGAGGTTGATCTTCGCCTTTAGTCTGTGTTCAGGGACAACCTGTATCTGTTGTTATTTGGTCAGTCCCAGGCAACAAAGCCGGTTTCTTCTTCTTACCTTCCATTACAGTGAGCTGCTGTCATTACAATGTCTTTTTCCACCGGGAAACCACCACATTGCTTTCAATGTGATCTGCTTTCATAAATCTCTAAGAATGCCATGTAGGGATGAGAGTGGCATTTGGCATCTGCACCCCAAAAGATTTTTCCTAGAAGAGAAAATTTGTTCTGAACCTGTGTGCTCATGGAAACTGTGCAACAAAACTGGTGGCTAGCAGAAAGGACAATTCATGCCAGGTGACTTGTCGACTTGACATGGATGGAGAAGAGAGCATTTTGTAGCATCTGTCACACACCAAGAAAGGGTCCCTGACTTCCCAGGGGAGGCCCTAAAATCTCTGAGGAGCAGATGGGGAAATGGGGTTGGTAAAAGAGAGAAGAAAAAGAGGAAGGGAACTGGAATTAGTACGTAAAAATTAATTAATTGGTTAATTAATTAATTAGTTAAAATAGGAAGGGTCCCAGGCTTCTGTGGATGATCATGCAGGGCTAAAGCATGATGCTACTTTTTCACTAGTTTTCAATTTCTTCGTGTATTAATGATGGAGCCAAGACTTCTCCCTGAGTCAGATTCAACCTCAAGTACCCATCAAGGAAGAATTCAGCACACAATGTCCAGAAGATCTAAAATACAACCAATAAACCAACTTCAGTTGCTCCTCTGTCTCATGCTTCACCCAGAGTCCTCCTCAATTAAGTACTGGGCTATGCCTAAGGTTAGCATGATACACTAGTGGGGTAGAAAACTCTGGCTGCCTTTTCTCCATTTTGATTAAGGAAACAGCAACTACACCATTCAGAAACAGCAAGATTGTTCTATAAACCATAAGAAAACCTCACAATGCTGTGTCAGAAGCTCGATCCAGGTTGCAACTCCAGGATAAAGCAGCCACTCTTAGGTTTGGCCAACTAGAACTTTAAGGCATCATTTTCAACTGTATCTTTCCAAGGGAGTGCTATGATAGTTTTGCAGTTTCTCACTTTTATATGACTGAGATGTCACTCACCAGATGCCATTACAAGTAGTCCACTGTGATTTCAGAACCCTCTTTATCCAGTGCTGGATCTGGGCTCAGCAAAATTTGAGGTTAACTAAGTGAGAAGTAGACCTTAGACAGAGCCTGGCAGGAACACTGTGGAAGTGTTAGAGGTGACACATGCCAGACTCTAGGGAAGAAAATGGTTGCTTACCTCCTTCAGTGCCAAATGGCAGGACAGTCACCAGGAGGAGCAGGAGCAGAAACATCTTCCTCAGAGGTCTGACTAGATCCCAATTGTCATCTGTTGTTGCCTCACACCTTTTAAGCATTTTGTGTAGAAAGAGAGTCATGGATGGTGGCCACGAATTTCCTGTGTGATATTTAAGATCCGAGTTCTTGCCCCATCCGTGTGGTGAACGTGCAGGAAGCACTGTCTCAGTCAGTTGCTGGTGAGCATGACCACATTCCCCACAGGAATGTTGGGCTCTGAGGAGGGAGGAAGAGCCTGCTGAGGCCTTCCACATCAGGCAGAGAGGGAGTCCCCTTCTCATACCAGTGATCCGAGAATTGCACTATGATGGCTTTGTGTCTTTAATTTGTGATCAGGAAATTATCTGCTTTAAAAATAACATCTCTACATCCCGTAAAACTCTCTAAGAGGAGCTCATTTCTATCGGCTCTTTGGAGAAACATGAGGATTTCTTCTGTTCCACATTTGTAAGTCCTCTTTTAAAATAAAATCCTAAAGAAAATCTCATGAGCTTTGAACACTACTGTGAGCTGGGATGAATAGCAAACCCTGGACGAAGTGCTAGTGTGATGTTGGTGACACTGTCAGGAAGAAACATTAAGGGTCCAATGCAGTCTAAAAAAACACTGATGTCCTCATCTTCTTGACATTTCAAAACCGAAATCATTTCATCAGCAAAGTAGTCAGTGGCAGGAAAGGAGAGATGAAGAGCAGAGACAGATATGTGCTGTTCCTTCTGAGTGTCTGCAGTTGCTCTTGTCCCACACTGTCAGGCAATCTGGTCTCCAGGGAAGAGGGTGATGTAGGCAAAGCTAGTGCGCTGCTCACTTCCCTGTTTCCACTAAGTAAACAGCTTCTCTCTCAGTCCATCTCCCTGAGGAACCAGTTTCTCTCTCCCCTGAAGAACCAATTTCTCTATTTCTTTCTGCATCCCTGAGGATCCAGCTGCTTCTCTCTGTCTCTGTCTGTCTCTGTCTCTGTCTCTCTCTCTCTCTCTAAGAAACAGCTTCTCTCTGTCTCCTCTGAAGAATCAACTCTAGTTCCTCTTGCAGCTTGCATATGCATGTACTTTTGAATGTAAAATTCAAGTGCATTTCTTCTTAGAACACCAGAATCCTCCTGACATTTGAGATTGCTTTTCTAGCCGATCTTGTCATCTAGAATAGACAAGAGGAGAACTCTAATGTAAGCTGTGTGCGCTCCTCATGCTGACTTTTCATCAGTCACAGCAAAGCTGAAAGTCAAACATATTCTCATCTTCATCCTCTCCCTAAGGGATGTGAAAGGGATTATCATTATATTTTTCCTCCATTAATTTACTTCAATCTTCTTCCCCTAATTTACAAATAATGAACATGTTTAGTGATATTGGAATAATTATTAAATATTTGCGTATTACGATACTATGTATCTGCTAAAACAAAGTCCATGAGTTTAGACACCTAGAATATTAAAGGTACTAGATTATAACGTTACTCTGCAGCAACTGATTATCATTTAGATGCCTCAGACCTGCTCGGTCACAAGGCTCACTTCTGATTTCTTACATCTTGATAATGTTATCACATTTTCCTGGTAGTTAAACGACTTTTGAGCGATTAGGACAGGCTCTTGAGCTAGTGTTCTGTCTCACACTTGGAGCACAGCCTCGTTATCTCACAGATATCTTCCTGGGACCAGGTCACATTGTCAAGCAGCCACACTGAGTGTCCTAGTGCTCCTTGTGATCTTTCTCAGAGGTGACTGTGGTTCGGACCAGGGGATGGAGAATATGTGCACAAGATTGAACACTATCTGGGGAATGAAGTTTGTTTGCTGCTGTGAGGATTTCCCGGATGAATGTGTAGTTGTCTGAGGACTTTGTGAGTTGAAAGACGGGAAACAAATGGGGCCCACATTTGCATGGGAAACTGCATGTATGTAAGTGAGAGGTCCAGAAGGCAATGAGAAAGGGCCAGGATGAAATCATCAAAATAATGATGAAAATTTCTCATGTTTGATGAAAAAAATCACTTTGTCCTGTAATGAGTGCCGTGGACTCCAAGTAGGAGGAATTCAGACAAGGGTCAGGCCATGTGTCTTTGCTCAGCCTTTCCCTTCCTATACATCCCTCTCTTTAGATAGTGTCTCAGTGTCCCTGTCACCCACAGTTTCTGTTTCTGTGTTATGATCACAGAGGATCAAGGTAGACCTGGGCCCCTGCCTGGCTGTGATATCAGCTATACTCAGAACCTTCTTCCTGGGCCCAGATAACTGAAAGCTCCAGGGAAAAGGAAGCCTCATCAATACTTTATCTAAAAAACGGGATGATGCCATCCACCTTCTCTAAGCAACATCTTATTCCATAGAGATTTGGTCTTCTTATATTCTCCCAGATTGTTTAAAGTCAAACAATCGCCACTGTTGCAAAGTATAGAAAATACAAGTCTCAGTTTAGCTGTTTTCACTAGTGAAGTGCAATGGCATTGCATAGACCCACAGCCTTGCACAGCTATCAGCATCATTCTTAGACATTTTTCATTTTTCTGTATGGACCTCTGAACTGGTGTGATAATGCTATCTTGTTGCTCCACTGCCTGACTCTCTTTGTATCTCTGTTCATCTGTGAGAGACTGTTGTACAAACACCAGCATCCTGTGCATGATGCTACCTCACGCTTCATACATGGCCGTTCCTTTATCTAATAACCAGACAGTTTTAGATAGGTCAGGACTGTGTTGAGGCCTAGAAAATTGGGGAGTGTAAAAACTAAACTGAGAGCTTGGGAGGGGGTGAGGTGATGACACTAAGCCTACCTGAACTCCTCCTTCTGATTTGGACCACTAGGATGAATTTTCCACGAGGGAATTTGCTCTCATGTTTCCTGAGTTTTTTAAGGCAGACTTCAGGGTGTAGATGACTACACCTTTGGATGTTTTGGAAGAAACTCATGAGAATCACTTTTTTATAGTTGGAAATGAGTGTCATCAGACTCAACTGAGAAAAACCTGAAGTCTTGCACAGGCCTCTGTTCCTGTTTCCAAGGAATAAACATCCCCAGTTAAGATGATGCTCTTGTCCCGCTTGGATGTTTCTTCTATCTCTTTTCAATAGAAGCCACTACTTCAAGTAAAGTGGTACATGCAGTTGAGGTCATTGCTGCATTGCTTCCAGGAACCACACTCAAAGACTTTAATTTCTGCTGAGATGTTCACTGTGTTTCAGGATTGGATCCTTCCTCACTGGTTCCTTGAGTTTGTGATAGGAGGTCCCATCTTAAGGTGAGTTCCCACAGGAGAGGATCCTGGGAAATGAATGGACTTCCAAGCACATGAAGATGGCAGATGGAGAACTGGAGAGTAAGAGTTTGTTGTGGGGAAGACAGAGTGGAACTGAAAGGATGCTGACTCTGACTGCTGTCCTACAG
This sequence comes from Dicrostonyx torquatus, assembly GCA_028555095.1. Lineage (NCBI taxonomy): Eukaryota > Metazoa > Chordata > Mammalia > Rodentia > Cricetidae > Dicrostonyx > Dicrostonyx torquatus. The sequence continues at coordinate 121,656 of JAQHUG010000652.1, forward strand.
TAAGCACTCTCAGTTTGCCTACTGGGACGTCCTCCTTGTAGTTCCAGAGACAGGACAGAAGAGGGCCAAGGAGTCTATGTGAACTGATGCTCCTTAGAGCAAAGTGTGCTATAAAGAACCTTATGGTCTTGTCTATTTCTACTTCCCATGTAGATTAGATTTCCTGAGTAAATTGGGAGCATGGGGACCTTGGGGAAGGGTTGAAGTGGGGAGGGGAGGGGAGAGTCAGGGCAGGGAGCTCAATAAAAATCAATTTAAAAAAAGAAAAAAAGAACCTCATGGTTTCTATTTGATTTGATGCTGAGAATCTTTTGGGGGAATTCTTCAGTCCATAGGTAACAAATGACACACCTAGATATTCAATCAATTACACTAACACAGGAATCTTGTAGAAATAGTTTATGCAACACTGCTATTTTACTGGGCTGTATGGACGTCCGCAATTCCCAGGGTGATATAGGAGGTTCTTCTGTTTTTGTGTTGCTTTCATTGGTTGAATAAAGAAACTGCCTTGGCCTTTTGATAGGGCAGAACATAGATAGGCAGAGTAGACAGAACAGAATGCTGGGAGGAAGAAGGGCAGTGTGGCAGATGCCATGGTTCTTCTACCCGAGATGGATACTGGTTAGACTCATGCCAGTAAGCCACAGCCAAGCGGCGATACACATTAATGGAGATGCGTTAAACTAATATATGAGAGTTAGCCAATAAGAGGCTAGAAATAATGGGTCAGGCAGTGATTTAATTAATACAATTTCTGTGTGGTTATCTTGGGGGCTAAGTTAGCAAGGTGGCAGGACACAGCCCGCCACTCCTTCTACAACACCAAGGAGGTAGTGTTCAAGTCAGTGGAAAGAGAAGGAATAGGTCAGTTGGTTTCACATGAGACACCCTCCCCAGATACATATTAGAGAAGAGAAAGAATCATGAAAATACTTAATAGGAGTTGCATCTGCTAAGAGTACAGATCAGTAATCAACTGTGTTCCTGAATTAACAAGATGCTGTGTGGCCACTTCCTTTCTGAGTCCTCCATTTTTATGGAAGTCAGTTGTGTCTATTGGTACCTTTTAACATTTTTCTATTGTTAGCCATGAATATGTTCATTAAATAAAATAGGAGCCATAGCAAACATTTAATATTCATGGTCCACTCTGATTAAATGCTATGGGTATATTGATTCCTTAGTTCCCCTCCACCCTTTATAGGCAGCTCCACAATTTGAATGCTCTTAAATATGATGGAATATGAGTGACAAATAACTGGTCTAGCAGGACAATCCTGTGGGTTCCATGTAATGGAAAGTACTGGAGAGCTGGGAATCATGCAGTCTGCTGGTGCTGCTTCCTAGTAGAATTCTCAGTACCACACACTCTGCTGTGGGAACTCCTTCAGCCAATAGCCTTTAAGATACTGATCCACTTTGGGCATAGTCTCATGTACTATAACTATAAATACAGATGAAAATTGTGAGCAGGCTTATTGGCTGCTAGAGTCAGTTCCAGGTCCCAGTACACACTGAGGGCTGCAGATCGCTACTCTTTCTGTGAGTTTATCCCCAAATAAATCAACCTTTGTTGTACTCTATTCTGGACTATTGTGAAACTCTTTTGTATGCCAACAAATTTCAGAATATGTCTCTAAGAAAATCAAACAGTTTTTTTAATATAATATGAAGTATATACCATATGAAGGTATACCAGACAATCCTATAGGTCAGGCAGTTATAGAAATATCAAATAAAACTATAAGGATATGTTAAACAAACAGGCATGAAAAGTACGTCTAGAAATAGATTGCATAATGCTTTATTAACCCTGAATTTCTTTAATGCTAATAAGAAAAGAATGAAGGCAGCAGAGAGACATGGAATAATAGAAAAAGCTTCTGAATTAAAACAGCTGGTGTATTTCAAGGATGTGTTGACCTAAGAATGGAAAGCAGATGTGCTACTTTGGGAAGGGGTTTTGCTCTTGTTTCTACAGGAGAAGAAAAGCTATGGGTACCATCAAAATGGATAAAGATTCTGTTTGAAAAGGAGAAGCCTCTTGAGAAAGAGAAAGACAGCTCATCTACAGAGGTGATAATCCTATAATTTGTAAGTGTTGGGGCAGGGTTCTGTTCTTCTCTTTGCAGGAAAATATTAATCTTCAAAAAGTCAAGAGACCTTGGGCATCTAGATGCTTAAAGAAGAAAAGATAGCTATCCTAGAAAGAAGCAGCAAGCAAAGAGAAACCTGACTTATGATACCAATATCCTCTTCAGAGTAAGATCTTATTGACATACATATAATAGTAGTCTTCATTTATTAAAAATCACAGCTGGCTTTAGGGTTGGACAATTCTAAATCCTTCTCTAATCCAAGAATATTTTTAAAAGAAAAATTCAGAGTTTCTGTCTTATATCAGGAGCCACCTGGTATCAAACAGAAGGAAGATAAAATTTAGGAACTACTATTATCAAAACTCTGCTTCCAAAAAATTTTACTTCTCCTCATACCTATTATTGTCTCAAGGTACCTTTCATTGAATATATGTCTATAAGAATAATGGTTGTGTTTTCCACAATAATCAATAAATTTTCCTGCAATAATGTTTGAGGTTTCCAGAAAGAAGATGGGGACCCACAACAACAATTCCACCTGGTTAATATGATGTCATTATGCTTGTGACACCACTTTAAGATGAGTTTCAAGTTACAAATGACTCATGAAAATTCCAACTTGGCTAGCTGAGATGATGCACTCTTTTCAACGTTCTGGCCAGAACTTCAAATAAGAACTTCAGAAAAATCTTACCAACTACTCAGAGACTATCTGCAATTGTATCAGACAGTAATCTTGAAACTTAATCATCATTTTAGTTTTTACAAGATCCCATAGAAATAACATTGACACCATAATATCTGGAGGTAACTCTAGAAAATGACATCTCCTCTTCTAACAAAGTTTGTCCTCAGAGTTAGGGACATTATTAGGGGTGGGTTATAACTGGGGTTTGGGGTAGAAGTGAAGCAGGCTCAGGGATCTCTCTTGAAAAAGGGGGGACAGACAGGATGAGATAATAGGTAGACTAGTGTGAACTTACACTAATAATAATAGTGAGTAATAGTGAGATTACTTGTGAGCTATTATATATAAGCAATTTATATTGGTATAGATTCTTGTACATTGATACAAATTCAAATTATATTTGTTATATTGAATATGCTACTATTTGTTTTTATAATACTTGTGTACCTATGCAAAGTATTTTGTCAAATTGTATGCATGTGTGTTTCTACCTCTGCTTAAGATATTTTGTGTATTGATGCAATTTTAGGATATATTTACCATATTGCACTATACATTTCTACCTCTGATCAAGATACTTACACATTGTTTACATTATGAGGTCATTTGTACTCATTTGCTGCACATTTGTTTAAATATTTTTATTTAATATTTTGATATGAAGCCTTACTCTTTAAGCTATATAGGTATTAAGAATTACAGGTTGATAGTCATCCATATTTGTCATACTTATAGTTAGCATAATCACATTATTTTGATGTATAGAGATTGGATTCTGTATATATAGATAATCTTCAAACACTTCAAAGAACTGTAGAATATTGCATTTAAATGATGTAGGATTCTGTTGACATGAGGCATGATTGCTCCTGCCAGCACCAATCTATTCCTGAAAGTATGTTGGGCACCAAGGACACTTTTGAGCTTGTTTTCTTCTTGGCAAAACTGGCCTTTGGGCAAAGAACTGCTCCTGTTTAACCACTGACAAAAAGCACGGTGTCCAGCCTAGACAAGCAGAATACAAGCAAAAAGACTACCTAACCTTGCCAAGACAGGATAAGACAGTTTTCAAGTCTTCCTGCCTCTGAAAATGTCTGTCAGATACTCTAGGCCTTAGTCAAAGTTGGTTGCCCAACATTGCAAATGAGACTTTGGATGATTGCCCAGGTAGCCAGTTGTCTCTATCATTTATTTCACCTTTTAGAAGTTACTTGATTTTACTTCCTGTTTACTCAAGTAATATTATTTACCTTCTCAGTTCTGATGGAGTTGAAGACTAAATAATCGTAGTTAACTTCCTCTCATTACTTAGCCAAGTCATTTCTAATGTAAGACTTAGACTCCTTAGGATAAGATAGCTATTGAAACATTTAGCATATGTTTCTTGCTTGATGTTGTTAATGCTGGTTGAAATTCTAATTTTTATACTTGATATTTGTTCTTATTGTATAAAGTTTTGCATTAAGCTTAGGACTCTCTTATTTAGACAAAAGCAAGGGAACTCCTTTGAACAATAGCCTTTAGGATATCATCCTACTGTGGACATGGTCTCATGTAGACAACAAGCATGCACAGGCCTCTTGGCTACTGGATTCAGTTCCAGTTCCCAGTACACACAGAAAACTGTGGATCACTACTCTTTCTGTGAGTTTATCCCCAAATAAATAAACCTTTGTTAAACTCCATTCTGGGCTATTGTGGAACCTTTTTGTATGCCAATAGTGCTCAAGCCTTTTGTTGTGACGATACACAAGGAAACAGTATCTGTGGTAAAAATGACTGTGACGCTTGAATGGAATCCATTTTATTGACATCCAAAAGGAAAGACAGATGTTCTGAAGAGGCTAGCAAGTAGTCCAAGTATTACTGTAAAATGTAACAAGCAGATGACAATATTTTAGTCTGCTGAAATCAAAGAAGTATGGTATCATATTTTAACAAAATATATGTGAGTTTCATAATCTTTGTATGTTTATATTTTGAAGAAAATAGCATATATTTTGCATGTTAAGATAATAAATATGAGAAAAAAACGATTTGCTGTATCATTTTGGAAACAACTCAAAATTTTATTTTTTTCACAGGTCAATAATTCAATTTGTTCCACAATTCATTACTTAATGTCACAGAAAGTTTCTGATTATTTTTAATAATTGCATTTATTTACATATAAAATAAAAGGAATAGTAGATAAAAATAAGCTTTCAAATAAACTTCTATCTGAAACACTTTCAATGAAGTAGCAATATGCATACCTGTTTATTATATATTCTGTTACTGTATTTGACTATTTTTATCAGGTTGAAGAAATACATGATATCTGTAATATTAAGAACATGTTATGGTTCGTTTTGGCTGTATAAGCCTGTCAATTGCCAACATGAAGTTTTACCCCACTACTGCCTCATTAGAAATGGGTACAGAGCACATGGTCTTGGGTGGGTAAGGAGGGAGGTACAAAAGGACTCCTGTAGAGCAGGGACAGAGACTGGACTGTGATGCTGACATCTTTGGTCCTTTCTCTTTCTTCGTCTTGACACTGCTTTGTTCAGATATGGGAATGGGTCATATTTTAATTTGTTTTAGGCCTGGTATGGCCAGACCCTTTGCACTGTGGTCCAACTCCTCCTGAGGAAACTCTTTCATGCCTTCACACCACAAAGTGTTGAAGGGGTTATGCTTTCAAGCACCACAGTATTTCAACATAACAAGTAAAACAAGAAGAGCTAACTGAAAATTTGGTAATTACAGTCTAAGCTTCAATTCAAATTACAGTAGTAGAGACAATGGGGTATCTGCAAATGGAGAGATAACAAGGTCATGGGAATAAGATAAAAACACATTAATATACCTGGAAAAATATAGTCAAAGAATGGTGGGGAATCTAGCCCCAGTGGGTCATCTAAGTCAAAGCTCCTGCCTCTATGGCTCAGGGAATATCATGGAAGAAAGGCTGCAAAACTGTGCTAGCCAGAGTACCAGTGTGAAACAGTCTCTCCTAGAAATGGCTGCATCAGCAACACCAGAGCAACAGCAGCATCAATGGACATGTTAACAAGGAAGGGGGAAATTTTGCCAGACCTGACCCTTAAACAAAGAACTACAAGCAGCCATTGACTTCTGTGGGAAGGAGAATTAGTGTCCTCTTACTGGTTGCCCAATTTAGAGTGGTCGTCCTTGAAACAGAGACAACAAAATCAGACCCAGCAGGTTATATCTGTAACAATAACAGTTGATGTGGTGTGCTGGATAATTTTATGCCAACTTGACATAGGCTAGAGTCATCTGAGAAGAGGGACTATCAATTAAGAAAATACCTCCTTAAACTGACCAGTAGGGAAGTCTGTAGGGCATTTTCTTAGTGATTGATGTGGCAGGGCCCAGCCCATTGTGGGTGGTGCCAGCCCTGGGCTAGTAGTCCTGGGTTCTATAAGGAAGTAGGCTGAGCAAGTCATATAAATCAAGTCAGTAAGCAATGTTCCTCCACGTTCCGGCTTTGAGTTTCTGTCCTGACTTCCTTCAGAGATGGAGTGTGACCTAAGAACTGTAAGATGAAATAAATCTTTCCTCCCCATGTTGCTTTGGGTCATGGTGTTCATCACAGCAAGAGAAACTAACTAAACAGATGTATAATCAACTCTCAATACAAATGCAGTGAAAGACAACATTAAGAACACACTCGTCAAGTGGATTTAAAATAAAGCCATACCAAATGAATAAACCCAGCCAGGTGGTTGTGGCGCACACCTTTAATCCCAGCATTCAAGAAGCAGAGGCAGGAAGATCACTGCGTTCAAGGTCAGCCTGGGCTACAGAGCAAGTTCCAGGGCAGCCATAGCTACACACAGAAACCCTATCTCGGAAAACAAAACAAAACAGTAAACCCCAATCAAAACAATGAGTCAAAGACCAAAAAGGATAGACACACAAAGAGAAATAGGCAGGTGAGGAGTAACTCCACACCATGTCCCCTTTAGGGAAGTGGCATTTAAATGATCAATGAGAAACCACTGCACACCTCTTAGAATGGTCAGAATACAAACCACTGGCAAAAATGTGGGAAAAGAGGAGCTCTTATTCATTACAGATACTAAATGCTACCTTTGAGGGTAGTATAGCTATTTCTCACAAAATTAAATTTACTCATACCGTATGATCTAACAATCGAGTTTCTTAGTATGTTTTTTTTTAATTGGGTACACAACAAAACCTTCACATGACTGTTCACAGCAACTTCATTCATAATTGTCATACTTGGGAGCAGCCAAGTTTCCTGGACTAAGTAGCAGAGCAATAAACCCTGAAACCTCCAGAGCGTGAGGTTTTATTTAGCTTTAAAAGGAAATGAGCCAATGTGAGAAACAAGACTCTCAACTGAAATAATAAGTCCAAGAGACTAGCAAAAGAGAAACCACTTTTGACATAATGCTTAGCAGAGCGGATCCCATCATAGAGAAAAGGGAAAAGTGGCTGGCATGCTGATTCTGCGCAGGACAGCAGTTTTTGAAGTTCCTGATTGGGAGAAATTTCAGACCTCTGTTTCTCATAGGCTGGCACTCTGGAGAGTTATTACCAACATGCTTTTCTAGTATAGTCCTGCTTCCAAATTCCTCATCCTGGTTCAGGATGTGAGGCCTTTACTAATAACTGCTGTGACTTGAGATCTCTCCCTTTTCTGACTGTGCACTCGATTGTGGAGACAACTGCCTGTGACTTCCAACTCCCAGGACTGAGACAAGCAAGCATCTGCTGCCAGCTAGGGAGAGACGGTCACCTTGACTCCCTGAGAAAATCTGGGTACTCCTCACACTGAAGATGAACCATAATGATGGTTTCTTACAGCGAAGAGGTCACCAAAACAGAAGAAGCTTCTTAACTTGAACTACTAATAAAAGAAATTAACCTGAAAAGGGTACAAACTCTATGAGTCTGGTGACAACACCCTGAAAAAAGGCAAAACTACAGCATGAGTAAAAGTGTCAGTGGTTGCCAAAGGTAAGAGTGATGGAGACATACAGAGGCAGAGGACACAGGAGTGTTGTGGAATATTAATTTAAGATGTGCTGCATTTGTTTATCCAGTAGAACATTTGTTTAATGATGCAGCGATGTGTTGCATTCTTTTATGCTGCATTTGTTTAATCCTGTGAAGGTGTGTTACTTTATCTCTCTAAAACACTTGATTGGTCTAATTAAGAGCTGAACAGCCAAAAGCAAGACAGGAGAAAGTATAGGTGGGGCTGGCAGTCAGAGAGAATAAACAGGATGAGAAATCTGTGAGGAAAAGATCAAGGATAGAGAAAAGAAGAGACCAGCCACCCAGCCACTCAGCCAGATGTGGAATAAGAAGGAAAGAAAAGAAATACAGAAACAGAGAAAGGTAAAATCTCAGAGTCAAAAGGTTGATGAGATAATTTAAATTTTAAAAAGCTGAAAAGAAACAAGCCAAGCTAAGGCCAGGTATTTATAAGAAAGAAAAAGTCTCTGTATGTGATTATTTGGGAGCTAGGTGGACCCCTAAAAGAACAAAGAGTAAAAAGAAAAAACACAACCAACAACACAGGAGTTTAAGAGTAGTTGAAATTCCATGACACTGTAATGATGAATACATGTATTGAAATATGTCTTTGTCCAATCCAATGTTATGACATTTGAACATGCCATGATGTAAACCATGGACTTTGATAGTGGTTTATCAATGTAGGTTTGTAGATTATACCAAAGGATTAACTTTGGTGGTGGATTTGATAGTGATTGAGGTTATGTGTGTAAGTTAGAAACATTTGGGTTAAAAAATACCTCTATTTAAATATTTAATATGACTCTATAAAAATAGCTCTAAATATTAAACACATTTCAAGAAAAACACCCATGCCATAACATAAAATATATTGGTAAATTGTTAGGTGCTGTTTAGGCTTGTGGAAAGCACACTGGGCATGAGGAGGACTTCCCTTGTAGTAACTCAATCATGTTTATTTCAAAGATCATTCAAAAATCTTTCCTCTGGAGCATACTGGTACTTTAATACTGAGCCAGGGAGAAAGGTAAGCAGCAAACAGCCCAGGACCTTAAAACCACTCTGCCACTGAGAAAGGCTGAAAGGCTTGCAACAGAGTTCACTCTAGTTTATTTCACAGTATAAAAATGTCTGTAGTGGGAATAGCTGACAGGAAACTCATTCATGGAGAAAATGCCTTATATAATCAGAACTCCAGCTGATTGCTGCAAGGCTTCCTAGTCTGTTTTTAAAAATTGTTTTATTTATTACGTATACAGTGTTTTTATTTGTTACATATACATGTTGCATGTATGCCTGTCAGCCAGAAGAAGATACCATATCTCATTACAGATGGTTGTCAGTTACCATGGGATTGCTGAGAATTGAACTCAGAACCTCTGAAAAGAGCAGACAGAGCTTTTAACCCCCGATCCACCTCTCCAGCCCTTCCTGTAGTCGATTTCTGCTGGATATTAAAAGCACTGATTTGACAGAGTCACTTTTGCTTGCTCTCTGGTTCACAGCTGTGCAAGTGTTGGCTTGATTTCACGTTCCCAAGCAGAGCAGAGGAGGCTTAGAAGCTGTCACCTGCCTTCACAGTGGCTCCTCTGGTCAGGGACTGGAGGATGCTTTATCTCCTGCTTGCCTCTGAGTGACAGGGAACTAAAGAAAAAGCCACCATACCTCTACTCCCTGCTCTTGTGTGGGTCCTGCACTTGGCATTCCCTATAATTGGGAGTTTCAGGGCTGTTTCCCCTTAGGCAAGGTGGTCATAAGTGTGATTACGTCTGGAATAGAGGAGGCCAGCTTGAGTTATTTTTGTTTTCTGCTCAGATGTTACTCCTTCTAAAGTAGGGACTGGTTATAGCAGTATCTTCAAGAGAAACTAGTATGTTTCTCATTGTTGAAATGGTTTTGCAAATTGTCATATCTGGTCATAATGTATTCTAGGTTATTTGCTTTGGAAATTTAAATTTTAGATTATAATTTAATTACAATACTTCTCTCTCCTAGCCCTCCAACACACCCCCTACTCTCCTTCAAATTCATAGCTTTTTTAAAAACCTAATTGTTCTTATGTTCATCTATGTATTTGTATACACACATATTTTTAAATATAAATGCCAAGACTGTATAATGTTGCTTGTATGTATGTTTTCAGGACTGACCTTTGGCACTGGCCACCTCTCCGGCTCCCAGCTTTCCTCAGTTGCCTGTGATCCTTTGTGTAGGGCTGAGGCCTCCTGGGCTTTTCCTTATCCATTTTGGCATGTTCATTGATATCACCTTGTTTACATTGCATATGTTGGGGAGACTTGATGGTGTAGTTTCTGTTGTTACTAGGAGACACAATCTCACAGCTAACACCCTGGCTCTTACAATCTTTCTGGCTCTTCTGGAATGTTCCCTGAGCCTTGGGTGCAGGAATGTTTTGTAGATGCATCTACTTGAACTGGGCTCCATAATACTGCATACTGGTTGGATGTGTCTTCCTGTAGTGGCCTCTGTTGCAAAGGGAAGTTCCTTTGATGAGGGGTGAAGACGACACTTATCAGGAGAGAAGGAAGTCTTGGTCCCAAAGGCTCTTATATTTTTGAAGACATGTTGAAATAATTGTGATGAAATAAAAGAATGAAAATGGTTTTAACCATTCCAGAAGACAGACCACTTAAATCTGGACTTCCATCATTCTTCATTTGGCTGAATTGCCTATGCAGTCAAGACATTTCTTAAACTTTTATTTTTGACAGAGATGTTTCCTTGAACTGTTGAAGTCATCCCTACTGTGTCTCCTGGGCTTCACGCCTGCTCATAACGATCTACGATATCAGGGACAGTGCCCTTAGTCTCAGTCACAGTCTCCCTGTCTCTTTAGTAGTTCAAATGTAGAGAGATTCCTGAATGTAACCAGGCAGCTCAGATCCTAACCACTGCTGGAGATGGAGCAATGATAACCAGCTCAGAGACAGGATGTGAGACCACATAGTCTTAAGTGCAATATCTTCTCCAGGATGTGTCAGGGGATCTGGAGGGCCACACAAATACAAATTTGCAAGAAAAATGGTTGTCAGAAGCAAACTTTCCTAGTAGAGGAGCCCTGCTTTGTCAGCGTGGACAAGGCAGCCCAGATTCTGCAGTGTACTTGCTGGGATCTATGATGTCACTCTCTTGACTGGGACTGTATTCGTATGTCCTTAATTATTCCTTTTTAAAGGGATAATTTTATTTCAGGGAATAATTTCACTTATGGATGAAATATTTCACATTAAGACCAATGGATGTATGTAATTTCTTGTAGAGGGGTGGGGCTTTAATCTCTTTCTTCCCTTTGTCCTCTGGGGTAATTTCTAATTTGATCCATGAGCCATGACCACCAGCATGGTCATGTGAAATGATACCAGTAGAATATTGGTGCTACAATGAAAGTTGTGATATTTATACTAGAATTGAATATTCTTGCCTTTATAGTGACTTTAATTTTTTTAAATAAGATATACTCACATCACTTCCCCCTTTCCTTTCCCTCTCCCCAACTCCTCTTATGTACTCTCTTGCTTCATCTGATATTCTTAGCCTGTTCTTCATTATTTTTGTTAAATATTTATTTTTCTTTATGTGTATGTGTGTCACATGTGGTGGGGGATGAATGATAGCATAGGATTGCCTAGAGCTGCAGTTACAGGCAGTTGTGGGTGCTAGAAATCAAACTCAGGTCCTTTGGAAGAGCAGTAAGCACTCTTAACCACTGAGCCATTCTCCAAACCCAAAGCCTCTTTTCTTTAATAATTATTGCTACATTGCACAAATGCATAAATACATGAATGTAACCTGTCAAGTTCCTTTAGTGTTGCTCACATGCATGGGATTTCAAGGCTGACCACTTGGTGTTGTATAACCAATCAGAGGCTCAACCCTGAGAAGGACTATTTCTCTTGCTCTCAGCATTCCTTAGTTACTTATAGTTCTTCCTTTAGGGTTGGAGCCCCATGAGATTCCCTTCTTCCATGTTAGCTTGTCTACTGGTATCTGTTACATGTTCAGGTCTTGTTTAGGCAGCCATATTGTTGAGGTATCGAGTGAAGCTTTCCTGTCATTTCTAGGAGACACAATTGCACAGAATATTTCCTGATTCTCCGGCTCTTGCAATATTTTTGCCTTCTCTTCTGAGATATTTCCTAAACCTTAGGTTCAAGAGTTGTGTTGTAAATGTATCTACTGGGCACCCCATGATCCTTTGTTCTCTGTGTTTTGAACAATTGTGGCTTTTGTAATAGCCTCTGTCTGTAGAAAAAGGAGGCTTCTTTGATGAGGGGTGAGAGCTATACTTACCAGTGGGTATGAGGATAAGGATTTAGAATGCAGTCAGGAGATATGCTGGTTTAGTAAAGTAGTGGCAGTAGGTTCTCCTCTAAGATCTCTGACCTCACTAGCTCCGGGAAGTTGGTTAGATTTCCAGTACCAAGCATGATTTTCCTCCTGTTGAACAGGCTTTAAATCTAATTAGACAGATGTTGGTTACTTCCAGGATGTAAGTGCCACTATTTCACCTTTAGGGATATATTGTTACGATGGTCATTGTTGTGGTTCATAAGGTGTCACAGCTGGATAGGACTATTGGCTGCTTCCCTCCCTTGTCAGCAGAGTACCTTTCACTACTCCCATACCTAGTTCTTAAGGAGGAACCTTTCAAGTTAGAGCCAGCTTAGATCCGTTGAGTCCTGTGTCCAATGCACATGGTATCTTAGTTACTTTCAAGATCTGGGAGACAACTAAGAACAACAGAAATAACTGACATTGTTTTAGGAGCCTCTTGGACACCTCTGATCAACAATTCAAAAGGAAGATTCACGTGCCTGGTGCTGAGCTTTTTGTTAGAGAGTATACGACTCTTGAGGCAAACACTGTCAGCTCAAGTGATATAACTTCATTTAAACTATATGTGTGAATATATACATGTACACCTACACATATCATATATAATTTTATATAAGTAAAAACTAATATGGGTTCTTATGCTGGGTAATCTTATGTCAACTTTCCATACAAACTAGAGTTATCTGAAAGAAGGTACCTTTGATTAAGAAAATGCTTCTATAAGGTCTAGCTTTAAGGCATTTTCTCTCTATTTTTGAGACAAGGTTACTCTGTGTGTCCTTGGAGCCTGTCCTAGAACTTCCTCTGTTGACCAGGCTTGCCTTGAACATACAGAGATCCACCTGTCTCTGCATCCTGAGTGCTGGGATTAAAGGCATGCAACAACACCCAGAAAGGCATTTTCTTAATGACTGATGGGAGAGGGCCTAACCCATTGTGGGTAGTGCCACCCTTGGGCTAGTAGTACTGGGTTCAATAAGAAAGCAAGCCATGGAAAGCAAGCCAGTAACTAGCACCCCTCCATGATCTCTACATCAGTTCCTGATTCCAGGTTCTTGCCTTATTTGAGTTCCTGTCTTGATTTCCTTCAATGGTGAACAGCAATATAGAAGTGTAAGCCAAACAAAGTCTTTCCTCTCCAACTTTGTTTTTGGTCATGGTGTTTCACTGCAGCAATAGAAATCCTAACCAAGACAGTCCCTATGGCTCTCCAAACATCCTTAATATTGTTTTTCCTTCCCCCCTCCCTCTTCTGTATCAACCCCTTCTCTTGTCTCTCTCTGATAAAACCCTTCCCTGCTTTTTCCAATTTCCTTATATTGACTTTTCACCTAAGCTTCATCCCAAGGGGCTCTGAGGACAATGCCCAAGGATCTGTGAGTACAGACTGGGATCACCCCAATACCAGGTTATTAAGTATCTGTCATGCTCACCACTGCATCTCCAGAGCCAACACTGCCCTGGAAACTGTGTTTCTCACAAATCCACTTATGTCTTGAAGGAGGGTGGACACAGCATTCCAAGCCCCCTCTTACACAGAAGGCAGATGAAGCACAGGCGTTCATTCATCAGGCAGGGGTGTGGCTCAGAAGCAAGATGGACAGCTATGAATAGAGGGATGGACTGATGGACGCTGAGACTGGTGAATAACTGGGTAATGCATATGTTTTGAACCTTGGATAGATGCCCAGGACCCCACTTAGAATCTCCTTTGCTGAGATATAAGACAGACTGGCATCAAAGGAATACCCTGTCATTACCACTGATGCAACATATGATTAAAATGACATTGAGACTCTCACCAGGGAGGTGTGAGAGACACAGTGGGAACAAGCGATGGTGTAAAGCGTGATCTCCTGACCCCCGGGGCCCTTCAGATCTGTTTGCTCCATGGTGCACATAGATTTGGCCATGAGAAGAGTACAACATTGGGCATCTGGGCCCTCAATCCCATTTCCCTTGAGAGGAGAATTCCTTCACAGCCTAGCCCTACCTATGAGACTTTTAAGAACCAAATAGATGTGAATGTGCATTGTGTCTGGAGTGGTGTGCTAAAGACCATGAAAACAGCAAAGGAGAGGGAAGGTGGGAACTAGGCATCAGTACCTTAGGGAGTTGTAGAAACCTTTCTAAATGGAAGTTAGATCTCAGAAACTGTCTTGGAAGTGGTGACAGGAATGGGGGCACATGCAAAGAGGTGGGGTTGCCCCTAGGTTTCCTTAATATTGAGTCTGGGACTAAAGTAGTTCAGATTGCAAATATCCAACTGTCAAGTGTAATAATATTTTGATGTAGAAAACCTTCAAGGCTGGTTCTGTGCAATGACTTTAAGATGTTTAAAGTCTGGTCTCAGATTATGTAAAGACCTCCATAATCCTTATTCAATGTAGACAGCCATAGAAGCATTATTCTTTTACTCAGTGTTTTGTGTGCAGTTTTATGTAACTTCAGAGTACTAAAATTGTGGAGCAAATCTTCATCACTGAAAATGAAACACTGGTCTGTAACATAGCATGTTGGCATGATGTAAGGTTTTAGACAAGAACTACCCTCTTTGATGGGCTCTGCCTTGCTTCTCCCTTCACTTTTGTGACTTGTGCTCCTATGAACATTGGCATTTGTTTAAACATACCAATGTTCTATTTGTTCCTCCTGTCTAGTACTTGTGTTGTTTAATTTTTAGCATCTGTATGCATTTAAGGTTTACTTTTTAGTGTGGCATAAGGAATTGATCCAATATTATCTTTTCCCCATCAAAACAACTATCTGGTTGCCCTAATACCACTTATTAAAAGTTTATTGCTCTCATGGTTTTGGTATTTGTCAAATATTGATGGGGGCTTTAATGAGTTTTCAACTCTGTCCTTTAATCAGGCTTATCTCTCTGCTTAGTACAGCACTGAGTAGGTAGGGTTCAGGGAGAGAGATCCTTGCCCTGGGGAGAGAAGTGGAGATGGGGGAGAAAGGCAGGCTGAGTTAAGGAAGGGAGGAAGCTCACCTCCATCCCAGGCCATGGATTACTGACAGGTTTAGTTTGTTATCAGAAAGAAAACTCCTTTTCTGAAGGAATTTCACTCTACCCAGGCACATGTCACTGGAGAATGAGTGTTCATACTCCTTCAACATTGATGCATTGAACCTAATCCCCATTTAAAGGAGGTTAACTGAGAGGTGATAGGTTATGAGAGATGAAACTTTGGGAATGGTCACCCTATTAAGAGACCCCATGGAATCCCTTGCACTTTCCAGAGCATGAAGACACTGGAAGGAGACAGCTGTGATCTTGTAAGCAGCCCCTCATCAGACTCTGAATGGCTGGTGCCCTGACTTTGGACTTCCTCAAACACAGCAAAATTAAAATTTCTGTTGTTTAGACTACTACTACATGGTATTTTGACATAGGAGTTCAAACAAATTAAGACATCACTAAATGGTGTTTAATAGACAAAATTTACATTTTCTATGTGACATTAACCAAAGCTATGGAAATCCCCTGGAGCTGGTCTATGCCCCAGACAGGGAGTCAGTAGGTCCCTGATGCCATGGTACAAGGCGTCTCATTGTTCTCTTTATCCAGGGAATGAAGCTCTGGATCTTGGTGAATACAGCTGGAGGAATGCCATTGATGTCTCCATAGGAGACGATGCCCTGGGCCACATTGTTACATACCAGAGGGCCACCAGAATCACCCTGTGGAGCAGAGGAGGGAAAGGACATGAAGCTTGATGCCCTGCCATTCTGGTTCCCAGAGAAGGCACCAGTGGGTGGGACCCTTGGTTGCCTGTGTGTAGGGGATGGTTATTTGATGGGCTTGCAGGAGGCAAGCTCCTGGATCTTTTAGCTGTGGGACTTCAGGCCTGGTTAAAGTTACTGCCTCCAGCTCTCTCCATCAGGGGACCTTCGCCTTCCCCATTAAGGTACATTGTGGGCCTTCTTGTCATTCCTGAAGAGGAAATACACTAAGGCATGGAGACTGGCCTTGCTGTCCTGTCAGCCCTGAGCCCTTTGTCCCAAGAAATACTGGTGGGCATTCATACTCTTACCCTGAAGGCAGTCTTTCTTTCTCTTGGGTTCCCCACACAGATCTGAGTCTGGCTGTTGTAGACGTTGAAGCGATTGCTGCACTTTTGGTCCCTCTGCACCCTTAGCTGCACCTCCTGGAGTACATTTGTTCCCCTGTTCTGGCTCACTCGGCCCCAGCCAGCCACTGTGCACAAATCCCCTGGCCGCAGACGGTTTCTGCCCTTAGGCAGAGCCACGGGCCTCACGGCTTTATTCTTCCGGACTCTTCTTCTCAGCTGTCAGGAAAAATGGAGGCATTCCAGCTCAGTTGGCATCTCCCACCCACACTCGGGGATTCCCTGTCCTCACCACCACCACGGAACCCTGTCCCCACTTCCTTCTCAACAATCCCTGAACACAGAAAAGTCACAGAGCCAGGAGGAAGCCAGCAAGCCTGGAGAGCCAGAGGTCTGGGAGGCAGTACCTGAAGCAACATGATGTCATTGCTCATGTTGTCTGGATTATAATCAGGATGGGGGATAGCTCTGAGCACAGGGATGTGTTGCTGGGTCCTTTCTTGCCTCTGGATGTTGTGAGCTCCCAGGGTGACATTTATGGAACTGCAAAAGAAAAGTTGGACTAGAGGTGGATATGAGATCCAGCCATTCAGCAGGGCAGATGAATGGACCAAAGACAGGAAAACTGCAGCTGGAGAGAATGGGGGACACAAGGCTCCGGGTCTGGCCCCTGCCTCCTGTTTCCCAGAAATCCTCAACTGGGGACAGCAGATTGAACAGAAATAGTTTGAGTTTATAGTTAACACCCAGCCTGTGCCTTCTACCTCCTCCTCGTCATATACCTTTTGATCACAGCCCTTTTACTCCATATCAACACTGGCTTCTTACCTCCCTCCTCCCGCTCCCGTCTTGTCTCTAGATTAAAGGCAGAACCTTACTTCATAACTACACTTAATTATAATTTCATACATTCAGGTGGCTCAGCGGAGGAAATTTTGGGGACTTTGGCTTCCTGGGAAGCTCCTGGGTCCTCACCTTCCCAAGCAGTGGGCCGCTGTCATGACAAAGTCTTCTCGCACCAGAAACCCTCCGCAAGCAACCAACCCTTTTGAACTCTGGATCAGAAGGAAAGCCATGTAGGGGCGGGAGTGGGGCCTGGCTTCTCGGCCTCCAATGATCTTTCCTGAAAGGAAGCACCTGGGACTTAAACACGTGTATTTGAAAGCCTGCAGACAGAATCACCTGTGTGGAGGGGGAGCTCTAGGAAGGCTGGGAGGTAGAAAGCACTGGGGGGGGGGCAAAAAGCCTCAGGGTCATGATACGGGGAGTTGTGTGGACATCAGGCACAGGAAGAAACCCCCAAGGCTCTGCAGAAATTACTCCTGGCTTGAAGGGAGACTCATGCCCTCCCCAGACCTTTGTGCAATCCTTCTCCAAATGGAGAACGGTGTTTGTTCCACACAAGTCTGGCCCTGGCCTCAGGTATTGAGGAAAGATGTTTCCCCAAGGTATGAGCTTTCTCTGTTACCTGGTATCTTCCCCAGAGAGCATCCCATGTCCCAGAGTGCACCTCCTGGAATCATGGGACTAGATATGAGTCTAGACTAGAGCTGATGGGACTTTTACAGCTGAGCTCTTGTCTCTGGACTTTGGTATACAGGCTTCTGAATAAGTTTACATAGAAAATATTTATACAGTGCTCTCGATATGTCGAGGCCAATAACAAGACTCTCTAATACATTAGCCAATTTAACTGCCATAGCAATGCTATGAGACAATATTATCCACATTTTATAAATAAGAAAACTGAGAAAACGTGTGTTCAAATAACTTGCTCACTGATACAGAGTTAAGATTGCCACAGCAGTCTAGTGCTAGTATATAGGATGAGATCCGATCTCTGGGTGTGTAGCTGGTCACTCACCTGCCTCATCTCCTCGGAGCAGAATAAAAATCAGCAGAAGCGGGAGTGGCTGCATCTTTCCAGAACCATGTGTTGTTTAGTCAGTTGCTGCTTGGACTTCTCTCTGCCAGACTTTTATCCCCCATGGAGAGGAAGGAAGGGGTGCTGCGAAGTCACAGTCCCACTTTCCAGTTTGTGTGACAGGTTTCATCACCCAAGGCTTCCTAGGAGGTTTGCACACCAACTGCCAGTGATCTAGGAGAAGAGGGAGTCGACCAAGCCAGTGTGGCACCCCACATAGTTGCCATGTCAGTGCTGACAGCAAGTAGGAACCAAGTCCACTGTACATTCAATAATTCAGGGAAACTGGTGCCAACTTCCTTCTCTCCCTCTCCTTATGGGGTTAGAGTTACAACTGGCATTCAATGAATGTCAATTCATATATGTATTCAGAGAAAAAAAGGGAGGGAGGGAGAGAGAGAGGTATTAAATAGCTCAGGATGACTTCAACATGGCTATATGGTTCAGGATGAACCATATCTTTTTTAAAACGTCTGTTGTTTCTTCCTCTATTCCTGCCTTCCAGAACTGCTGGAGTTCACCACCATGTTGGCTTTATGAGGTGTTGGGGACCAAGCCTACAGTCTCACGCATAGTAGGCAATCACTCTACCAACTGAGCTAACGCCCCCTTTCTGGATTCTTTACACACGTGTATTTCCTAATGTCCGAGGACAAGGGTGAACAAATGATGGCAGGTGTGGTGGGAGGTATGGGCGAAGACAAAGGAAAAGTCAAAGAGGGAAGAAGAGAAATGAAGCCTGCTTGCCTTCATCCTCTAGAAGTTGCTAAGGCAGAGACCTCCTGAGGTCATGGAGGATGCAGCTGGAGGACAAAAGACAGATCAAGCTTTTGATACTTCTTTTCTTGGGTCACCTGAATCCCAGCCCACTCTCAGTGAAATCATGATTCAATTGCAGACTTTTTGACAATTCTGACAAAGGTCTCTATGTATTCGAGGATCCCCTGTGTGCTGCAGAGGCCCAGAAGATTCAGTTGTTGAGAGCTGTCTGACCTTTGCTTGGAAACACTTAGGATCTCATATTGTTGACAGTGGAAAATAACCAACAACCTGTTTCCATTCCTAGCCTCAGGGGTAATAGTTTACAAAGGAGACATGTTGATTATTATGTTACATGTACATCAAGAAGAGCCGGGGTCAAATAATGAATAGGGGACCACAAGAGATCACTGCAGAGTCACACAATAGATTACTAAACTCACTGAAAATATCAAACAGACTCAGTGTACACAGCAGACCATTATAATCCTGTATCACTTCTGTGAAGTAGTTGCTGGCTGGTACACTCACTAATCTATGGAGCATGATTGGCTAACTTGAAAAAGATCTGGAAGTGAAGCATTCTTTTATACACAGTTTACTACTTATTTTTAGAGCTGCACTGAGCTTAATCCCATCTTAACCCATGTTCTCTGTTAGTATGAGAGAAATAGCATGAAGGAAGAGAGAACACCCAGCAAGATCACCCTTTTAAAAAAGGGATAAAATGCCTGTATACACAGAAAAAAAAAGCATGAAAGTCACACACCCAGTTATGTAAATAAAGGTGTACACTGGTCATTTTTTACCAGTAGCAAGAGATTTCATGTCAACTGAAAACAACAAGAAGCATGGCTGTTTAACATGGCCCCCAAATGGAAAAGCCTGAGAACTGCCTGTGCAGGAGCTATCTTCAGGCCCAAACTGAAGTAAGAGTAAGAGTCTAGACAGAAGCTACTGATGTCTGAGATACCAGCATCACCACCCATCCATAGATAAAAACCCAAAGGAAGCTCATGTCCAAGGAGGGCACACACAGCTGCAACTCCCTGAGCAGCAGTATTGGGACAGCCTCAGCCTGGGAAGACTTGGGAACAGTAACTCGTGGGATATTCTATAGTAGGACAGCTACAAATATAACTGAACATTTGTATCTTCCATGTATGTAGAAAACATTAGAAAGGACCCAAGAAGAAAACACTTAGTATGATCATTTTATATAAAGCTCAAAATTAGACACAAAGTGTGACTTAATGTCTAGAAGTTTACACACAAGAGAAAAGTACATAAAAGAGCAGGAAAGCTGCATCAAGTCAGAATGGTGACTCTTCTAGGGTTGGAGGGGAGAATCATAGCGGGTTTCTAGAAAATGGCTCCACCTCCTGACATATAATGCAACAATCACCTCATAAGTATTTTTTCAGCAGTATGCATAGACTCTGTAGACTTTCCAAATGAATAGTGTGTGTGTGTGTGTGTGTGTGTGTGTGTGTGTGTGTGTGTGTGGTTTGGAGAGAACATTTAAGTGAAGAGAAGACCACTATAATAGATCAAAATACATATCTTTAAAACACATTTATTTTAATAAAGATTGTGGTTTGAACAAGCAAGACTGTTGATATCTTTCACAATATCTATAGGCAGTTGCATCTGTTTGTGACTGTTCCATTACATTTCTGTCAGTTACATTTTTTTTGCCTCTGGGGTATTGAGACATTAATATTGGGTATTTCCCATCTCCTTCCTGGGCTGCATAAGTTCCATATACCGATCCCCTGGCCAGGCAGTGACCAGCTACAACTGACCCAGAGACACCCTACTCCCAATTGAGAAACAAATTTAGTTGTTCTTGACTTTGTAGAAGACCAGGGCTATACAGACCTCAGCTCCTCCGGTCTGTCTTAGTGCCCTCCTGAAAGGGTTTTGGGGAGCATCTCAGATGTCTCCACTGAGTGGGTATTTCGTTAGTGTTACTCTGGGAGGAGACACTATTATATCTGGCCCTTTTAACAAAAGTGTCTTCAGGCAGCCAGATCCTTTAACCAAGGGTTGAACTGTGTGCTGCTCTTCATGTAAGAGCAGCAAGTGACAGAGGAGAGACTGAAGCTCCAAGGTCCTGAAGGACAGGGTTACAAATAGTAGGTTTGCTGGCACCTCCACAAAACCTTCCAGATCGAGAATTTAGAGGAAAAGACACCCTTGGGTGTCACAGGTCCTAAGCATGCTGGCCAGAAAAGCTTATTCCCAATGCTAGAAAGGGGCCAAAAAGAGACCCTCTTGGCAAACCTCCCAGACCACCCAAATCTTCAGCAATGTAGGTCATAATGCAGGCATGAAATGATGTGCTGCCTTCCCAGTAAGAAAAAGTTATTCTAAACTTCTTCTTTATGAAATACAGAAGATTGTATTCTCTTACATTGAGTGGAGAGATTATAATAACTATATTATTAACATAATTTAATTTTGATTTTGTGAGGGGGGGAAAGGGGCAATAGCCAGAAAGAAGGGCAATTTTATGTTACCCTTAGTTGTATCTTTATATTATTTATTTTTTTCTATTGTGGAAATGCATTATGTTTATTTACTTTTTTGAGACAGAATCTCAGGTAGACTCTAACTCTCTATGTTGCTAAGGATGACCTTGGATTCTTAATCCTCTTCTCTCTCTAGTACTGAAATACAGACATGTGCCACCATGCCAGAGCAAGCTGAAATGTACTAGTTTTATAAGAATAGAAAATGTCATTGTTTTCAGAAAAATAGATGGAAGTAGAGGTCATCAGGAAATATGAAATAAACCAGACTCAGAAAGACAAATACCACCTGCTTTCTTTCAAGTGTGGATTTTGGAGACAGGGAGACATGGTAGTAGAAGGGACTGTTAGAAATATGAAAAGAAATATTACTGGCGGTGGGAGGGAAAGAGTGAGGAGAGGATGTATATGATCAAAATGTGCTACATGCATGTAAGAAGTTTCCAAATGAAACTCACTACGTTGTAAAATTAATATATAATAATAAAAGAAGATGGAAGAGGAAGAAAAAACTAAAGTAGGGCCCATATGTCCTCTTAAACAGCAAACAGGTTTAAGCACTGTAATCTCGATGAACTAAGCAGGTTAGCAAGGCAGGTAGGTCCCTTTGCTTCCAGTCCCAGGCAAGGGTCTATGGGGCAGTGTGGCTGTTGTAGTAGCTGGGGCTGATAGGAAAGGGGAAGGCACCTTCTAGACTCGACTATCACATTCTCCCATGCCTTGTCTTCAAGGACCTTCCCCATATGTGGTTATTTTTTTT
>JAQHUG010000652.1:172332-184380 GCA_028555095.1 Dicrostonyx torquatus
TGAAGTGTTTTATTGTTTGGCAAATGTAGTAGTTGTAAATTCTGTAGCTTTTAACTGCTCATCCATTCAGAATGTGCTTATTCATTTTCCTGATCCAGCCCTCCTTCTCATCTGCCTGTAGTCAGCTGACCTCATCTGACACCTCCCTGCTTTTGCTCCTCAATTCCCAGCCACAGTGTCTTATGGCAACAGAGGCTTGAACCTGTGTCCTCTGCAGGCTTGAGACCTCAGGGATGGGAGCAGACCAGTTCTCTTTCAAATCCTGCAGGGCACCCATCATGGGTCAAGACAGAAGTAAAGAGATTCAGACTTCATAGAATTGAATGACAATGAATACACAGCATAATCAAACTTATGGGACACAATGACGGCAGTTGTAAGAGACAAATTCATAGCACTAAGTACCTACATTTAAAAGAAAATGGAGAGATATAATAAGTGGAGAGATTTCAGTAACTTCATAGTATGTCTGAAGTCTCTAGAACAAAAAGAAGAAATCATACCCAAAGGAGTAAATGACAAGAAATAACCAAAATGGGGGCTAAAATTAATAAAATAGAAACAACAAAAAAATCAATGAATAAAGTTTGGTTCTTTAAGAAAATCAATAAGATCAACAAACTCTTATCCAACTGAATTAAAATGTAGAGAGAGAATATCTAAATTAATAAAATTAAAAATAAAAAGGAGACATAACAACACTGAGGAAATGCAGACAATCATTAAATCATACTTCACAAACCTGTACTCCACAACATTGGAAATTTAAAGAAATGAAAATTTTTCTAGATACATATCACTTACTAAAGCTAAATCAAGATCAGACAATCAGTTTAAACAGGCTTATGTTTTTGAGGTTTTGGATTTAGGGGAACACTTGTCCATTGCTTGTGGGAGTACAAACTTTTACAGCCACTATGGACATCAGTGTGGTTGTTCCTCAGGAAGGTGGGAATTGATCTACCCTCAAGATGCAGCTATATCATTCTTGAGCATATACTCAAAGAATGCTCCACCCTACCACAGTGATACTGACTCAGCCATGTTTGTTGCTGTTTTATTCATGATGTCCAGAAACTGGAAACAACCTTGATATCCTTCAGCAGAAGAAAGAATAAAGAAAATTGGTACATTTGCATAAGGGAGTATTTTTGAGATATTAAAAAGAATGAAATTCTCAGATAAATGGATGGGACTAGAAAAAAATATCATCCCAAGTGAGGTAACCCAGACACAGAAAGATTAACATGGTGTGTGTTAACTTACATGTGTATATTAGCTCTTAAGTCAGTGATAGCCAAGTTACGATTGGAGAAACACAGAGGTTAGGTATAGAGTAAGGGACGGGGTGGGATACAGATAGATATTGTTAGAAAGAGAAAATAGAATAGATAGTTATGGATGAATGAGGGGGGTGGAAAAAGATTATCAAGTGGGGAGAGAGAGTAGGACCAGGGAGGAAATATGGGGAGAGACTGCTAAAATTAAGGACCATTTGAGGGATAGTGTGGAAACCTAATGCACTAGAAGATTCCTAAAATATATACGTATATGAAATCAATCTAAATGAAATCACCAAATAGTGTTAATCCTACCACAATTTTGAGTTAAATTTGAAGCAAACTTGATTTTTATTGGGGTGTACCCAAGAACTGGCTAGTAACTGTCTCCTAAATCAGGTTAAAGAGAACAGTCCATTTCTTGGGTCCCTTTTAAGGAGTGAAATCATGAGTAGTTGTAAAGCAGGATTCCAGGAGGCATGCAAAAAAGCAATTAAGAAGTACAGAAAACTCTCAAAATTCTCAAAAAATCAAAAAACACAATGTGGTCACCTTTTGATTATGGAAGATCAGGGAAGGTTAGGGTGTTCTCAAAAACAAGTCAAGGTCATGTATTGGGACAGGTCAAGCTCCAGGAAACAGCCCTAAAAACAGTAACTCAGCTCTTACAGTAAATGGAAACATTTTAAACAATACAGCATAATGGCTCCTTCCTTCAAAATGGAGTCAGGCAGGTTTCTCAAACGGAGACAGATTCCTAACTGGACATCTCTTGTCACTAAATGAAGCTTCCAGTACCAGGGCTGGGTTGTATCTAACTGAATTGTTGGCTAAAGGGTCCCCATGGGAATCCCCAAGCAATCCAGGCTGTTGCCAAGACTATAGATTGCTCTCCACAAACTGCCAGCAAGGCCCCTACTCAACTCACTGAACATGAAGAAGTCAAGCTGGTGCAGACATAGAGCCTAATTTCATATACGTATATATTTTAGGAATCTTCTAATTTAGGGAAATTCTAGAATCTTTAGTACAGTAAGGTACTTTACATGCTACCAAACATAAACACCAACTCAACCACAAACCCTTTATTTACAATGATGTTTGTCCTGTCTCTATGGTGGCACGAAGCTTGTCAGAATAACCAACAAATAATCTGATTTGACTCAAGGCCCACTCCCCAAGTTGGAAGCCACACCTGACACTACTTGGATGGCCTAGAACCTGAGACTAGATAGCTCAGGGACCTAGGGTAAACCCAAATACTACTGTTCTAAACAACAAACAAAAAACACAAAAGTAAAATGTAGCAATAAAATGATTGCTAATAACATTCTGTTATGCTCATGAATCAATGTCTTGCTCAATCATCGTCACATCCAACTGAAGCAGATTCCTGAGTGTTCCAATGAGTGGGTCTCTGATTCTTGTACCTTCTTTTGGATTCTTTTCTTTCCATTTGTATTGTTCAATTCCGATGCATTATTTTTATTTATTTTATATTATAATCCCTTAGATGCCTGTTTATGTTATAGCAAGAGACAGAAAAGGAATGGATCTAGATAGAAGTGAAAGGGGGAGAAAAAGTAGAAAGAAGTGAAACTAGAATCATAAATAGAAAGAAGAGAGAAAGAGATAAAGAGAGAGAGAAAGAAGGAGGGAGAGAGGAAGAGAGAGAGAGAGAGAGAGAGAGAGAGAGAGAAAAGCTAAAGTTCATCTCCTGTATAAGCTAACACACTAAGCTAATATAGCAGGAAAGTTCCCAAAGTCATTAGAAAACTTCCAATAATACATTTATTTATGTTATAATGAGAAATAAGATTTAAATATTAATTTGGACTGAAGACAAGAAACAGAAGTCAATATTTGCAGAAGAAAAGTGTGACAATGTCAAACACATGCATACAGATTGCAAATAGAGCAGTAACTGGCCGTAAAACCTTAGAATAGTGTACTGTCTTCACTGTTAAGCATAGGATAACTGCTGTATGAAGAAGATAAAGAAGAAGAAGGAGAAGGATAGGAGGAGGAGGAAAAGGAGAAGAGGAGGTGAAGGAGGACGAGGAGGAAGAAGAGAAGGAGGAGGGGGAAGGAGGAGGGGAGAAGGAGGAGGAAGAGCAGGAGGAGTAGCAGCAGCAGCTTCATTCATAGACACCATGTTTGTGTTTCTTTGTTTCATAAGATTCTAGGCAGAGACTAGACTAGGCTGGAAACTAGCTCATTTCCACACAGGAGCAGGAAGCTCCCAGCAGCTTCCTCACAATATCTTTTACCATTGTCCACATCTCAAGGGTCAAAATTTCATTTCCAGGGCTTGGTGGAAGAAAGGAGGAAGAGCAGTTTTCATATGCTTCCTGTTATTATTCTTAATAATAACTACATTTATATTTTAATTATAAAAGTTTATTTATCATTGCTAATTCCTTTAATTTTCCCTTTTTTCATATTTACTTATCCAGTAGCATGACCCCTGGCCTTCAGAATTCCCAGAGTCAAATCTCCCTTCATCCCATTACTTTGTCAATTCACTAGCAAATGTTGGGGCTTGATGAAGGTGACCAAGAGATGTTATGGATTTTCTAGGCCTCTGGAGATTCATTTCTGGAGAGCTAAGGGCGAAAAGAGTGACTGAGTGTACGACACCTCAGTGGTGCTGTAGACTCCTACGTGTGTTGTAAGAAACCCAACCTTGGACAGCTAGGTAGTAAAATAGGTGTGTGGTTGGATGTCATGGCACAGACTTTAATCCCAGCCCTGGGGAAGCAGAGGCAGGTAGACCTTGGTGAGTTTAAGGTCAGGCTGGTCTATAGAACAAATTCCAGGCCAGCCTGGAGTTCCTATGTCAAAAATTAAAAACCAACAAACAAGCCCCTAACCACCACCATGTATGCGTGAGTGATTATTATGTGGGAATTATCTAGCCTGAAGTTCCAGTTAGGGGAGGAGCTGGGGAAGAAGGAGGAAGAAAAGCCCAGAACTGACATGAGCCTGCTGCATGGACCACTGAAGTGCACACGAGTGGCTCAAATAGTACAAGACTTCAGTCGTATTCACTTTGCAGATCAATTTATTATGAGTTTCCAACCTTTGCTGCCCACTCCATGTGGGTCTCGCCTGTATCCGGACAAGCTAGTCAGGCACAGCTGGTTTTCACCACCTGTTAGAGGGGCTTCATGCTTCTTTTGATCCACGACAGAAAGGACACAACCTTAGTGAAGATTCCTGGAGAGATGGTCTTTTCCCGTCCATAGGATAAAACTCCATAAGCTCTGTTGTTACACACGAGGGGTCCCCCAGAGTCACCCTGTGGACAGGCAAAGGAAGAACTGAGTCTTTTTCCCTGGCTCTGCCCTCCCTACCTCCTCCTGGGAAGGTTAGCTGTTAGGTCAGGGCCAGGAAAGGTTTTTAAACTCCCTCAGTACCAGAGCTCCAGGGAGGGCCCACTCTTCCTTCTAGCTCAATCCAAGGACACTCAGGAAGAATTTATGCTGCTTTGGGATGGCAAATGTTTCCCCATCTTCCTCTCTTGCTAAACCACAGAGGGACTCAAACTTACTTTTGAAATGTCCCTGCTATGAGCTGATGTTTGAAGGTTTGGCCATTATCATAAATAGCCCTCTCCCAGGTTCCTCTCTCTCTGCATTTTGTCTGTCAAATGCTTGAACAAACCTTGAAAGCAGCCTGTATTTTCTTTGGATCTCCAGCACAAATCTGCAAGGTTTTGGAATAGCGGCGGAAGAGTTTTTTGCATTTCTGGTCATCCTGGATGATCAATACAGCCTCTTGTAGGAGGGCAGTTGCTTTAGTGTCATGAAGGGACTTTTTCCCCCAGCCAGTCAGGTAGCACACATTCCCTGTCTTCACCTGGGCGTTGGCCCCGGGCAGCCTGAGAGGCTTCACAGCTTTAGTCCTCTTGGCCTTCCTTTCCAGCTGTGGGAAAAGAAGCAGGAGAGAACATCTAATCCAGGAACCTGCTGGCCCTGAGACACTTTTAAAGAAAAGATGGCAGAGAAGGAGGGAATACGATGAGAGCAAAATGGCAGGGGCTGGCCCTATAGCAAGCAGAACAAAGGCACCAGGAGTGGTGGTTGGGTAGGGTATGGGGAGAAGTGATGGATGGAGTGGCAGGTCTAACCTTTAAGAGCATGATGTCATTGTATTTATTCTGAGGATTATAGGCTGGGTGTGGGATGGCTTCTGCCACAGGGATGATCTGCTGGGTCTCCTCCTGGATCTTGATGTTGTGGGCTCCTAGAGTAACGTTCATTGAGCTGTAGAAAGCAGAGTACAGAAGAGTGATGTGCAGTTAAAGAGGACACAGTCCAGGAGCTGTGAGAGGCTGGGTGGGCAGGGTGGGGCTCTAGCTGAGGGGACTTGTGGAGACAGGAGGGCCTCAGGGTGTGAACTACTGCTCTTTGTTTTGCGAGGATAGTGGTTCCAGAAGGCTTCCTCTGGTTTCTAGAAAATACTACACATTTTGCATTGACTCTTAATGTGTATTTTCAACTTCAAACACTGCTTCAGTCTGACCAGTGTAGTTGCTTTCAACTCAAGTATGTTGCTGCACTGGTCTCTCACACTTTGACCTCAATGTTTCCCTGTTGTCGTCCTTCCATTTTCACAGTCCTACCCTCTAGTGAACTCTCACAGGAGCATCCACAAACAGAGGATGGAAACTCCTCTTAGGGTCTCAGAAAATATGGGCCAGCTGCTATTCCTCACCTTCCCTTGCAGTGAGCAGCTGTCAGCACGAAGTTGTCTTGCACTAGGAAGCCTCCGCAGCGATGCCTTTTCCCATCATCATGCTCATATTCAATTAACGCCATGTAGGGACAGGAGTGGGGCTTGACCTCATGGCCACCAATGATCTCTTCTGAAAGAAAAAGCTAGAATATGAGGTGTCTGAAAGCAGCAGATGAGTTAGGAGGGAAGATCTAGGAGAGGTGAGTGTTTCCAAAGACTGTTGTGGACAGAATTCCATGCACATAGATTGACCTTTGCTGAGTCTGTCTGAAGGCTCAGTGCCCTGTTCAGAGAAGAGGTGGGAAGGACTTGTCCTCCAGCCCCTGCTTTACAAATACATGGAGGGACAAACTTCTTTCTTCTTGATGCTAGAAACCAAGGGGATCCTGAGTGGCTCATGTTAGTCTTTCTCTGTTAGTGAGTCTCTGGACGCCTCTCATGTCTTGATTTCTGCCAATTTGTAACCAAGCTCTTTAGAGAGGGATTTTCTAAAGTTCTTCTATTCTGGTGCCCATCATACCCTAGGTTCTTAGTAAATGAATTAGCTGCATGGAAGAATGATTTTTACTTAGCTGGAGGGCTGGTGGCTCAGAGCTCATTGGAATCAGAGACTAGGGGATATTTTAGGATTCCACTAGCATAAAGGGAATAATTGGTGACCTGCTGAAAGATATGGAGGGGCCAACCAAAACAAAACTGCAAGGGAGTGCAGTATACAGGCATCTTGTCAACCTGGACATCTAGATTTAGCAGCCTAAGGGTGGAGATTAATAAATAATGCTAATATTCTTCAACTGGTGGGCTTATGTCATAGCTGACTGGTCAAAAAAAGCTGCCCTGGTTCTGGGCTCAGGTAGAGTTAATGATGTACTTTTTAGTAACTTTGCATTCTCTGTTACTTCTCCTTTTTAGGATGATCCACTCTCTAGGGGACACAAAAAGCAGGGAGAAGCTAGTGCCCACCTTGTCCTCGGAGGACACCGCCCTTCTTCAGACCTTGTTGAGGATCTAGCCAGTGACAGGCTTCCAGGTCTGGGTGGGTCTGGGACCTGAGGTTCAGAAAGCTACTGGTTCAGTGCAGGACAGTTCCTGACTAGAGCTGGGCAAAGACTCCACAGAGGTATTATGGGATGGCACCTCTGGAACCGGGTGTTCACTCACCTGCACCAGCTCTAAGAAACAGAAGAAAGGTCAGGAGAATCAGGACTGCTTCCATCTTCTTAGGAGGCTGCTTGGGTTGGAGGAAGGCAGAGTGGACACAGCTTTTGAAGGATGAAGGAGGTGAGCGCTCAGTGACCTCGCAGGTGTTTTAAACCTGTGCACATCTGCTCTGACTGGCTTTATTAGTTAAGGCAGTTTCCTGGTTTGGGTAAAAATGACACAGTCACCACATTGACATCCTATGAGCTAATCCTGAATAAAGACCAGGAAAAAATGGTGTTAAGGTTGTGGTTGAAGAGGGCCTGATACCCCAGGAAGTCCACTGTGTCTGCACTTAGACAAATGTGGCTTTTCTTATCTCTTACATTTTTTTCCATTCTGGTAAGATCTTTTTTAAATTGCTTTGGTTTTTTTTCTTTCTCCCTTTTCTTTTTTTAAAAAAATAATGCTGACACCAATTTACCACAAAAATAGCTATAGCACTACATATACACAAAGTTATACAGTATTTATTAAAAGCTGATGTTGCACCGTATTTGGCTAGGCAGAGTTTTAGTACATCTTCTCATTAACCTCTGAGACTTCTGATCATAGTGAGGAACCATCTGTTGGAATAGTCTGATGAATTAATCTTCACGCACTCTCACTCTCCTAAACTGCTAGGGTGTCACAGAGAAATCCCTAATGCAAGTGAAACCTACTGACCAATGATCCTGTCTACTGTCTTGCATAATTAAGTATACTAACAAATCACAATAGTATGTATTGGTTACCTGGTTACTTTGTATTGACATTCATCTCTCAAGAAGTCAGTAAGATTAGATCAGCACTGACTTCCCTACTGAGGACTTCAGCGGATTTCCTACAGTGTTGCTTTGGATCTTTAATAGATAAACAAGAACCTTGATTAGTCTTGGGTGGTTGTTTAGTGGACTAGATCCAGGAGGGAGACAGACAGGGATCCAGCTCTTTGAAGAGGCTGATAACAACTGGAGGGAGCTGAGGATCTGAGCTTAGGGCATATGAGGAGGAGAGCTGTGTGAGATCAGCTCTGGGAGTTGAGACAGGCTGGCCTTGCCCTAAGAACAGAGGTGTGTGTTTGTGCATTGTGGTCATGTGCGCGTGTGCATGTCTATGTGCATGTGTTTGTGCGTGCATGCATGCATGTGTGTTTGTGTTTAAGCACACACATCCAGAACAACCCCAGAGCAACCCAGGTCCTGCTTTACCACCACAGCTTTATGATTTTCAGAGATTTTTGAATTTCCTCCTTGGTGTACATAGAGGCTTTCTTGTCCTATTTGTGAACTGCAGTCTGGATATTAATGGGATCTAAATTAATCATCCAGTCCATGGGTTGGAACTTTGTGGCATTTAAGAGTCACAGTGAAGATATAACTGTTTTTGGAAAACACATTAATATATAAGATATAATTTAAAATGATAATTCCTCCCTGAGAAGGAGTAATATATAAGTGATACATTATCTGTGCATATAGGTATGCAATAAAATACTTACAGAATATAATAATCTTAATTACATGGTACTCATTTGGAGGGAATTTTTTCAAATTATGGAGCACGCTCAAATTTAGTAATATCTAATAAAGATATTGAACAATCTTAGTAGTAGTATTTATTTTGTGTGATTTTTATCCTAAAAGTAAGGAGAATAGTGGTGGCAAACCCCTTTAACGCCAGCACACGCCAGGCAGAGGCAGACAGATATCTGTGAGTTCAAGGCCAACCTGGTTTACATAGTGAATTTCAGGATGAACAAGACCACACCTATGGACCTTTTATAATCTGGAAACCTCTACCTTCCCTATTACCAAAAGGATGACCTCTTATAGTTATTGATTTGAAAGATTGTTTCCTCACTATACCTTTACAATAAAAGGATAGAGAAAAATTTGCCTTCACAGTGCCTACTTACAATAATTCTCAGCCTACTAGGAGTATCAATGGACGTTCCTCCCACAGGAAATGCTCAATAGCCACACAATGTGCAAATACTTTGTAAGTCAGCCATTAGAAATAATACATAAGCAATTTTCTAAGTCTATAATTTACCATAGATGATATTTTTAACGTTTAATTTATTTATTATGTATACAATGTTCTGTCTGTCTATATGCTTGCTGGCCAGAAGAGGGCACCAGGTCTCATTACAGATGGTTGTGAGCCACCATGTGGTTGACCTCTGGAAGAGCAGTCAGTGCTCTTAACATCTGAGCCATCTCTCCAGCCTCATAGATGATATTTTGCTATCTGATTCAAACATAGATACTTTGGAAAGTATGTTTGAACAAGTAAAGAAAGTTTTTGACAAATGGGGATTACAAATTGCTCCTGAAAAAATACGGAGAGGGGATTCTGTCAATTATCTAAGTCATAAAATAGGTTTGCAGAAAATTAGAACACAAAAGGCACAAATTAGGAGAGACCAGTTGTGGACTCTTAATGACTTTCAAAGATTGTTAGGAGACATTTCCAGTCTATGACCGAGTGTTAAGAAAACACCTGATCTAATAATTCATTTAAACAAAACCTTAGATGGTGATAAAGATTTGAATGGTCCCAGAGAATTAACAGCTGAAGCAGAAAAAGAACTGAAAATTGTTGAGGACATATAAAAAAGAGCCACATGTGAATAGGGTGAATCCAAATCTTAGTTGTATTCTAGTCATATTGCCTTCCAGAATTTCTCCTACAGGAATTTTAACGCAGAGGGATTACATTATCTTAGAATGGATATTTTTACCATATAAACCATGCAAAAAAATTAAAAACTTATGTGGAAAAAGTCTTTGAATTAATTATAAAAGGTAAAATGAGACTTCATCAATTAGCAGGTATAGACCAAGCAGAGATTATAGTGCCTTTCACTACTGATGAAATAAAAATGGTATGGGCAGACAATGAACCCTGTCAAAAGACTTGTCCTAATGTTTTGGGAGATATTAATAGCAACTATCCCAAAAGCAATAGACTTAACCTTATAAAGAGAACTTCTTGGATTCTTCTCTGAATTGTATGTGATGCTCCAATAACTGTAGCCCATACATTTTATACTGATGCAAATAAATCAGGGAAGGTAGGTTACAAATCAGAAGAATTAACTAAGGTGGAACAAAGCCCTTATAATTTTGTCCAGAAGGCAGAATTATGTGCTATTCTCATGGCTAAGGGATATTAAAGAGCCTCTTAATATAGTTACTGATTCACAATATGCAGAAAGAGTTATCTTGCATATTGAAACCACTGAATTTATGCCAGATGATACCAAATTGACTTCATTATTTATCCAAGCACAAGACATAATCAGGAATAGGCTTTGTTCTATATACATAATGTTTCCTACAATGTTGCTTTGGATCTTTAATAGATAACAAGATAAACAAGAACCTTGATTAGTCTTGAGTGGTTGTTTAGTGGACTAGATCCAGGAGGGAGACAGACAGGGATCCAGCTCTTGAAGAGGCTGATAACAACTGGAGGGAGCTGAGGATCTGAGCTTAGGGCATATGAGGGGAGAGCTGTGTGAGATCAGCTCTGGGAGTTGAGACAGGCTGGCCTTGCCCTATGAAAAGAGGTGTATGTTTGTGTGTTGTGCTCATGTGTGCATGTGCATTCATGCATGTGTGCATGTGTGATGTGTGTGTGTGTGTGTGTTAAAGCACACACATCCAGAACAACCCCAGAGCAACCCAGGTCCTGCTTTACCACCATAGCTTTAAGATTTTCAGAGATTTTTGAATTTCCTCCTTTCATACTTGGTGTACATAGAGGTATTCTTGTCCTAGTTGTGAACTGTAGTCTGGATATTAATTGGATCTAAATTAATCATCCAGTCCATGGGTTGGAACTTTGTGGCATTTAAGGGCCACAGTGAAGAGATAACTGTTTAGGAAAACACAGTAATATACAAGATATAATTAAAAATTGTAATTCCTTCCTGAAAAAGAATCACATATAAGTAATACATTATCTGCACATATAGGTATGCAATAAAATACTTACAGAATATAATAATCTTAATTACATGGTACTCATTTGGAGGGAATATTTTCAAATTATGGAGCACACTCAAATTTAGTAATATCTAATAAAGAAATTGAACAATCTTAGTAGTAGTATTTATTTTGTGTGATTTTTATCCTAAAAGTAAGGAGAATAGTGGTGGCAAACCCCTTTAACTCCAGCACACACCAGGCAGAGGCAGACAGATCTCTGTGAGTTCAAGGTCAACCTGGTTTACATAGTGAGTTCCAGGAAGAACAAGGCCACACCTATGGGCCTTCTCCAATCTGGAAACCTCTACCTTCTTTATTACCAAAAGGATGATCTCTTATAGTTATGGATTTGAATGATTGTTTCCTCACTATACCTTTACAAGAAAAGGATAGAAAAAATTTGCTGTCACAGTGCCTACTAATAATAATTCTTAACGTACTAGGAGATATCAATGGACCTTCCTCCCACGGGAAATGCTCAATAGCCACACATTGTGCAAATACTTTGTAAGTCAGCCATTGGAAATAATATGTAAGCAATTTCCTAAGTCTATAATTTACCATTGTATGGATGATATTTTGCTATCTGATTCAAACATAGATACTTTGGAAAGCACATTTGAACAAGTAAAGAAAGTTTTGACAAATGGGGATTACAAATTGCTCATGAAAAAATACAGAGAGTAAGCTTGTGAGCTATAAGCTTAATGTCCTTAGTTAATGGCTAAGGTCCACTAATGAGTGAGTACATACCATACTCATCTTTTTGGGTTTGGGATATCTCACTAAGGATAGAGCTTTCTATTGCCATCCATTTGCATGCAAAATTCAAGATGTCATTGTTTTTTTCC
>JAQHUG010000652.1:186194-202592 GCA_028555095.1 Dicrostonyx torquatus
AAAATAGTTGAGAAAATATTACAGGAGGCACATGTGGATAGGGTGAATCCAAATCTTAGTTGTATTCTAGTCATATTGCCTTCCAGAATTTCTCCTACAGGAATTTTAATGCAGAGGGATGATATTATCTTAGAATGGATCTTTTTTACTACATAAACAATGTAAAAATTTAAAACTTATGTGGAAAATGTCTCTGAATTAATTATAAAAGTTAAATTGAGACTTCATCAATTAGCAGGTATAGACCAAGCACAGATTATAGTGCTTTTCACTACTGATGAAATAAAAATGGTATGGGCAGACAATGAGCCCTGGCAAAAGACTTGTCCTAATGTTTTGGGAGATATTAATAGCAACTATCCCAAAAGCAATAGACTTAACCTTATAAAGAGAACTTCTTGGATTCTTCTCTGAATTGTATGTGATGCTCCAATAACTGTAGCCCATACATTTTATACTGATGCAAATAAATCAGGGAAGGTAGGTTACAAATCAGAAGAATTAACTAAGGTGGAACAAAGCCCTTATAATTTTGTCCAGAAGGCAGAATTATGTGCTATTCTCATGGCTAAGGGATATTAAAGAGCCTCTTAATATAGTTACTGATTCACAATATGCAGAAAGAGTTATCTTGCATATTGAAACCACTGAATTTATGCCAGATGATACTGAATTGACTTCATTATTTATCCAAGCACAAGACATAATCAGGAATAGGCTTTGTTATATATACATAACATACACCCCATCCCATATGTGTCTGCCAGGTCCTCTAGAACAAGGGAATGCAGAAATTGATCAATTATTCATTGGAAGTGTGTTGCAGTCTGTCTCATGTAAAGAGACATCTGATATGGGACAGAAACAAGAAAGAATTTAGAAAAAAAATTTACTTTTCTTCATATCTATTTTTGTCGTTATCATACCATTTATTGAATATATACATCTGCACGCATCCATATAAATAATGTTTAAGTTTTCCACAATTAATTTTGCTGCAGTAATCTTTGAAGTTTCCAGGAAGAAGATGGGGCCCCACAACAACAACTCCACCTGATTGATATGACGTCATGATGCTGATAGTGCTACTACAAGACCTCTTTTGGGTACCAACGGCTCAAGATGGTTCCATCTTGGTAAGCTGAAATGCTGCATTTTTTTATAACATTCTGGCCAGACCTCCACCAAATACTCAGAGACTATTTGTAATTATACCAGACATGAATCTTGGAACTTAACCATCATTTTATGTTCACAGGATCCCATAGAAAGAACATCGCCCCCATGACAGCTGGAAGTAATTCAAGAAGATGGCATCACCTCTCCCAACAAAGTTTGTCTTCAGGGATAAGGACATCATTTAGGGGTTGATTATAATTGATATAGGGTTGGGAGTTGGGGGGAAAATTTATAGGCTCAGGGAGCTCTTTGGAAAACAAGGAGGAATTGGATGGGATAATAGATTGGTAGAGCTTACTCCCTAATAATAGTGAGTAAGAGAGTGAATACTTCTAAGTTATTATTTATAAGCAATTACATTGATATAGATTCTTATATATTGATACAAAGTTAAATTATATTGAATATTGTATGCATGCTTCTACCTCTGCTTAAAACATTTTAATATATTGATATATATTTATTATATTGCAATGTACATTTCTTCCTCTGATCAAGATACTTATACATTGTTTACAATTTGAGGTCATTGCCTCATTTATTGCACAGTTGTTTTATTGTCTTAGTCTTTAAGTTATATAGGTATTAAGAATTATAGATCAAGGAGTCATCTATGTTTTTCATAGTTAGACTAATCAGATTCTTTAGATACATAGAGATTATATTCTGCATAGATAGATAATCTTCAAGCACTTTAAAGAGCTGTAGAATATGGTATTTAAATAACTTAGGGTTCTGTTGAACTGAAACACAATTGTTTCTGGCAGCACCCATCTATTCCCAAGAGAATGTTGAGCACCAAAGACACTCCACTTGGAGCTTGTTTTCTTCATGGCAAAACTGGCCTTTGGGCAAAGAAATGCCCATGCCTCAACCACTGACAAGATTCATAGTATCCGGAAATGGATAAGTAGGATTGTCGAAACTTGCCAAGGCAGGGTAAGATGGTTTTGAAATTTTTTCTGCCTTTGATAATGGTCTATCAGTTATTCTAGACCTTAGCCAAAGTTGGGGTTGCTTCAACATTGCAAATGAGACTTTGGGTGATTGCCCAGGTAGCCAGTTGTCTCTGTCATTTGTTGCACATTTTGGAAGTTGCTTGATTTCACTTCCTGTTTACTCAGGTAATATTATTTCCCTTCTCTGATCTTCCATGGGGTTGAAGACTACATAATTGTAGTTACTTTCCTCTCATGACTTGGCCAAGTTATTTATTATACAAAACTTAAACTAGTTAGGATAAGATATTTGTTCTTATTGTATATAAATTTGTCTTGGGCTTAAAACTCTCTTATTTAAACAAAAGGGGGAGTTGATGTAGGATATATTACAGCTTGTGGTTACCCGCATACTAGGGCGTGGCCTTTTATACGGTAAATGCAAATGCAGAGCCTGCATCCACCCCTTTTTCTTTATTTCCTGGCTGCTCTTTTGAGTTAGATTGCTGGATTCAATCTCTGTTCTCTGATCAAGCAGAGAGTTCTGATTTGTGAGTTTACCCCTAAATAAAGAACCATCTATTTCTCAATTCTGAGCTAGTGTGGGATTTAAGTGTCCATTCCACAGTTGAGCTCTCATCTCTGAGAAGGTCCTATAAAAGTCCCATAAATGTTGAGACTGGACACGATCAAAAATATTCTAAGGTTGAATAAAGGATTGCTTCAAGGCATTTAAATTAAAAATCAGATTTAACATTGGTAGATAACATATATGCTGATGAAAATTAACTTGTGATTATACCAAATAGTGATGTTACTTCTGGATATGTTGAAATCTGTTTTCATATTTTCTATCAAACATAATATCAAGGTTATGTCAATTTAAGGCAATTATTTGCCTTAAATTGAGCTTACCATAATTCCACCTTCTCCTAGAGCATTTAGGTATGAAACATGATGTTGAGAGGTTGGCTTTTCCATTACAGATTAAATGAACTAAATGCACTAAAAGTTCAAGCTGTAATTGAGCTTTCATTCCAAATTTTGACATAAATATTGTATATAACATTGTGAGTAACTTGATAATGTTTTGGTAATGTTCACAGAATGGCCATCTTACTTATAAAATGTAAATGATTTCACCATAGTTGGAGATGATTTAATCCCTTGTCCCTTATGAAATTCAGTAGTGACGATATATATGATGTTCCCCATTTTTTAATGATTTTGCATTAAATTTCCTTTTAGAACTTAGCTTTTCTTCTTTGACAATTTCATATATGTATTCAATGTATTTTGGTCATTTTTGCCCAAGATCATCCCCTCTCATCCCCCACAATTCCCACTGAGCCCATCTTCTCTGTTCATAAATTTTCTTGATGACCTCCGACACATCATTAATCATGAGTATCGTGTGGTAGTTGCACTGTCTTCTCTTACTTTTACAAGTACCTCTTTCTTTTGTTGATTTACATTTTGAATTTATTTGCTTTGTTCATTTACTTATATTTGAGACAGGGTTTCTCTGTGTGTCCCTGGCCGTTATGGAAGTTGCTTTGTAGACCAGGCTGTGCTTTACCTCAGAGACGCAGCTGCCTCTGCTCCCCAATACTGGGATTAAAGGCTTTCTCCACCACTGTCAGGCTGGGTCTCTCTCTTTGAAATACCATGACTGGGCGTCAACAGTAGCTGATCTAGTTTGATTGATTATGGACAAAGAAAACCACTTCAATATATTTTCTGCCCCACACACACAAAAAAATATTTATTTAGTGTCTTTCAATGGTGTTATTTCTTCAATGACGTTAGCTCCATTATTACTACCTGGAACCAAAATGTCAGGTTGGGCTGTTCTTAGCATCAGCACTGCCATCTATCTCCCAAATAATAAGACAACATGAGTGCTTCTGGTCTCCAAAATTATTTGGATAGATTTTTTTTCTCAGTTTGCTCTGTTATCTTGGATGTAGTCTGATGAAACCCAATGAGTTTAGTAATAAATATTCCTCACTTCTTAGAACATATCAGAATTGGAACACTATTTTTTCACCTCTCAGTATACTATCACAAAATGGTTTGTTTTCCTTTATTATTTTAAATATAACCACACATCTAGCTTTTTACCACAGAGCCTATATAACCAGCTTTGCTGGGTACTTTATGTCAACTCGACATAAACTAGAAACACCTGGGAGGCGAGCCCTCAATTGAGGATTGTGTCCATTAGATTGACTGTGGGTATGTTTGTGGAGGTACTTTCTTGGTTGTTAATGGATGGAGCTGGGACTAGCACACTGTGGGTATTGCTTTCCATGGGCAGGAGGTCCTGGGTTGTGTAATAAAGCAAGCTGAAGGAGTATGCAGCTTTCCTCTGAGGTTTCTGCCTCTGGTCCTGCCCTGACTTCCATCAGTGATGGAGTGCAGATGAGGACATGTGAGCCAAATCAACCCTTTCCTGGACAAGCACTTTGGGACAGTGTTTTATCAGAGTAACAAAACATAACTAAAACAGGTGTGACTATCTTTTTAATGTGTGGTGCTCATGTGTACACATGTATGTGAGTGTATGTGTCCCGTGCCTGTATGAGTACAGAGAAAAATGTCAGGGTCCTCTACTGTTTTCTGTCTCACTCCTTTGAGACAGGGTCTCTCCCTGAAACTGGAACAGACTGTTTTGTTGAGACTGGTAGCAGCAAGCATTAACAGTCTTCCTGTCTCTGCACTGATGATACAGGTGCATCAGCCCCACTCAGCATCTGTTATGTGGGTGCTGGGATCTGAACTCAGATTCTCCTGCTTGTTCAGATAGTACTCTTACTCACTGAGCCACATCCTCACCATCCTAAAATGAAACTTTGAGTGATTTTGTTATTGAGAAGACGTCCCTACTCAGTTCCACTGCTTTGTCCTTGTGTCACCGTCCTTGACAGCTGCTATGTTAGGTAGCATGGTTTACATGTAATGCCTTTTCTGTTATCACCTTTAAGAGCACTCACAAATTCCCAAATGTTGAACAGAACCCTGTATTTACCTGACAAATTAGCTCTCTGCCCCCTTTCAGTTGAGTGATCTTCTCTTTTTTGAGTTGTATTATATTCTGTCATGGTATAAAAGCCATGCTGCAATTAGAAATAATAAGAGATAAGGAACTGTCAATATTTTTACTATGAAAATTGAAAAGAAAATAGAAAGCAATTTGAGTATTTCATCATTTTAGCTACAGATACAATGCAGAGTGAGAGCTGTTTGTAAGAATGGTGGCTGGGTTGTGATATGTGAGGCATGGCTGAGATGTGTGTGCTCTTAATGATCAAAAAGGAATTCTTTCTTGTTTTCCAAATACCATTAAAAACCCATTCAGCAATGTAGATTAAAATATCACTGATAACCTCTATTTGGTTTGCTAAGTCACCAGGAGCACATGAAAATATGATGGTGCCAGTTTGACTGTCTTCATGTGAAAGATAAAACACTGGCAGCATCACAGTGAAGTCATGCATGGTTAACCAGAGGAAGAGCACACAAATCTTCATACTGCACAGCATTGGAACATGCTGGCGTCTACAAACTTCATTCTCAAGAACCATATAATACAGTTACAAACATATAAGCACGCATGTGCTCGCACGCACATACAAACACACGGGACCATAGGGGAGAAAGAGAGAGAGAGAGAGAGAGAGAGAGAGAGAGAGAGAGAGAGAGAGAGAGAGAGAATTGGGAATGGTGTGAGTCAAAGTCTTCCACAGCAATGTAATTGCTACACCAATGCCATATTTTCTAATATCCCCAAGCAGCAGCATCAACTGGGAAACAGGTGCTCAAATACATGAGCCTAACAGGGACATAGTCACGAAAAACCACAAAAGGAAGGCGGCATGGGACACAAATATGGAACAGAAACTCTATATTCTCTAAGTCCACAGAAAATGGTGCTTGCAGATGTCTGACATTGGACAGGACAATGGAGGTACACAAGTATGTATTCGCCAGCACAAAGAGAAGACCTGTGTTCTTGTATCTGTTCTTTGTCCTTCAGGGGAGCCTTATACTCTCTGACTTGCTGGATTGCAATGGCCTGCGAGAGCAGAGGAGTAGGGTCTTGATAAGTTGAAGCCTTTCCCAGGTTTAGAACATCAGGATAGATGTTAGGGGAGCTGAATAAACTATGCAAATGGTGAGGACTAGAGGAATCTGAAGCAGTTTGTATTTAAGACATTTACAGCCTCTGATTCCACTCTAATATGAGCTCAAGGGAGCAAGGCAATGGGGCTTGGAACACCTTCACCATGCAGAAGTGGGAGGAGCACAGGAGTTTCTCTCCAGAGGGAGTCTGAGCATGGGCTCATCTTTTCTGCAGAATAGCAGAAAGTTACTGACCACAGATTAGAGGTCATTTGCTCAAGGAATCCTAGGCTCAATTCAGCCTCTATCCCAACATCTTTGATGCTGTTTGTTGGGTTAGTTACTACCTTTTGGAAGAAAACTGTTTTTATCCCCTTTC
This sequence comes from Dicrostonyx torquatus, assembly GCA_028555095.1. NCBI lineage: Eukaryota > Metazoa > Chordata > Mammalia > Rodentia > Cricetidae > Dicrostonyx > Dicrostonyx torquatus. The sequence goes on from JAQHUG010000652.1 coordinate 192,816, forward strand.
TAATGCATAAACAATAATGGTTTTGAAAGTTATTTTAAGCCAAAGAACCTTCTCCTTGATGTAAATATGACATCTAACCTGAATACACATGTGACCATATGATATTTAACATGCATTTTCTGTACTCTTTTTTGTATTTGTTGTCTCCAAAGGAACTGGGTCCTTAGTCTGTCTCCAGGACAGAATTAATTTTTTCGTTCTCTGTCAGAAGATGTGTGCCACCTGCATTTCTTCCTATATAAAAGCTTGTCTTTGAAAGTTACATGATACAAATGGAGATTTTATTTCTTCTCCCAGAAGAATGTGGCTCTTTGTCTGTTTGGAACAAGGAGGCATTAAGCAGTATATATCACTCATGTTATCTGTTAAATGTCTGACAGGACCCTGAGCCAAGGCTGCTTGGAATTTTATTATTATTTATGTTAATTTAAGAATTTTTCCCATTCAGTAGGATGCCTTTGTGTCTTACTGACTGTGTCCTTTGCTTAACAGAAGTTTCTCAGTTTCAGGAGGTCCCATTTATTCATTGTTCCTCTTATTGTCTGTACCACTAGGGTTTTACATAGGAAGTGGTCTCCTGTGCCCATGTATTGCAGGCTATTTCCCATTTTCTCTTCTATCAGGTTCAGTGTGGTCGGATTTATACTGATCTAATTGGAGCTCATCAAATCCAGCTGGACCAGGACTGAATGAGCATATGACCAAACCGGAGTCTATGAATATGGCTGCCATCAGGAACAGACAGAGAAACCAATGATAATGGCACAGGGATCTATCTCTTCTGCATGCAGTGGCTTCTTGGGAACCTAGTCTATATGGTTGCACACCTTATTAGGCCAAAATGGAGGGGGAAGGGCCTTGGGCTTCCCACAGGGCAGGGTACCCTGCCCCCTCTTAAGGAAGCAGGGGGAGAGAGGAAGGATACTGGGGGAGCAGGAGGGTCAGGGACAAGGGGAGTAAATGTAAATTTCTCTTTTAACAATTAAAAAAAATTTATTTGTTTGAGACAGAGTCTCTCTCTTTATAGCCTTGGAGTCAGACATATGCCTGTCTCTGCCTCCCAAGTGCTGGATTAAGGCAAGAGCATTCATGACTAGAACCTTGCTTTTTTTAAACAATGTGACCTTGTTGAGGACCTATGGATGCAGCAGTAACCAAGAATGTCGAAACATCACAGGAAATTCTCCACACCATTCTCATTTCTCTTTATTTCACAGACTCCTAATTCATATTTAATTCTGTTTCTGAATTATGTTTCTGAACATGTGCATCTTTTAGGATTTAAATCTGCATACTGATTCTGTTATCTGCTACCTTTCAAATAATTACAAAGAGGCCATCTTAGTTGGTTTATTCTCTACTTACTGCCAACTCCTGGTGGGGAGGAATGCTGATTTTCTGAATAATTTCCCATAGAAGCTAGCTGCCTAAGGCCACTTGCAAACCTCATACACTTCAGTGTTGACTGATGGAAAAGTAGAGACTTTTAGTTCTTTTGCCTTGGGAATGTCAAAGACCGACAGCAACCAAATGACCAGCAGGGCACCATAGCCTAGAAGCCAGCAATGCTTGAGATGAACAAGCTCAGAGGAGCTCATGCTGCTGAGTGGCCCTGCTGCTATGGATGCTGAGCACATGGGGAGGTTGGTGCAGTGGATATGAACTGACTGGGAAGAACTTTCCTAGGTCTGAGCATGTGGGAGGTGGGGGAAAGGTTATGGACAGACATTGAGAGCCCTGGCCTGCATGGAACCTCTGTGATGACACATCCAGCCTAGATATTTGTGAGCACCCTCCCTGCCAGGTCATGATTTATGCTGACACCACATGTGAATTTGGGAGTCCTAGGTAGGGGGATAAGAGGTAGGGACATGTTCAGATTAGTGTGGACTTTAAAACATAGAAGCTGATAACTCAAAGGAGCCAGCATAAAAAAGAAGGAGCTGGAGGAAGCTTGGCCCTGTTTCCAGAAGAGGATACCAAAATGAATTCTAGATGTAAAACAGACCTTTCTGAAATTGCTGTCACTTTAATGATGAAGCTGTGGGACAGAGATACCCTGCCCGAGAGGACCATCTACAGTGACCTCAGCTCTGTCTTCATATCTCCAGGACCAATGGTGCTGTTCCTTTCCTTACTTCCATATGACACAGAGAGGACAAATGTGCACCCGGAGCCATGAAAAGAGACACCCAAGCTCAACTTTGGGCCTGTCAGAAGGGCAGGCACTGCAAAGTGAGACAAGTACAAACAAGGTGTACAAAGGCGATGCCTGAGATTTGGGGCGAGGATGTGTATGGTGTTGGAGTGAGCAGAGAAGAAATGTAGGATGTTGGTCTGGTAAGTAAAGAGTTGGTCCCTGTGAATGAGCAGGAAGCCAATCTTTCAGTTCCACAACGTGACATTTATTGATTTACTGGCAATCCTGGACTCAGCTGTAGGGAAGATGGTGAGTCAGGGAGGGGTCTGGTTTGCTCTGTAGTTAGCTATGTTTTATCATTTTCTTTATCCAGGATAGGAAACTTGACACTCTGGTGAAGACTCCTGGTGCGGAACCATCACTACAGCCCAAGGACACAATGCCTGCAGCTCTGTTTTTACACACGAGAGGTCCTCCAGAATCTCCCTGTGAATGGAGAAGGGTCACACAGCACTGAGCTGTTGTTCACCATAGTCCCAGCCTCCCCTCTCATGTCAAGGCTCCTCTTCAACATGTATGAATTGTGTGTTGAGAGAAATGGAGGGCAGGCCTGGGGTCCCTGGGGTTCCCATTCTGATTGTGGGCAGGGTTATGGCTACACCTCCCTCCTGAGCCCAGCCTCTGCCCTTTCTCCACTGTGATCCACTCTCTTTCAAGGTATATGGGACTCCCAGCTCCAGGCTATTGCCTAAGAACATGGGGACAGGTGAGTGAGCCTGATGTGAGCATGGAGGACCAGAACATTGAGAAATGTGGGTGCCTGCTCTGAGGAGACCCCCGCTTATGATGATGACACACACAGGGAACTTGCTTTCTAAAGCCTGGGCCTGGGAGTCAGGAGGGCTGTGCAAATTCTGCTTTATACCAGTGCCTTCACCAAGGCTCCTTGTCAGCTCTGAGTGCCTAGTTAGTTACTGTTACAGCTGTTCCCAGGGAGGAAGATAATGGCCAATGGGGAAAGGAGTCCCGTGATGTTTGGTCCCTAAGTTCCAGATTGCTTTTCTCCTCCCATGGAACCCAGAGAGGACAATCCAACTTACATAAAAGAAAGCTCGCTTGATCTTTGGGTCCCCCACACAGATCCCAGTGGCTTTGTTGTAATGACGTGGAAAGCAGGACTCACACTCCTGGTCCTTCTGGACTGTCAGCTCTACCTCTTGCAATGTATCCGAGAATTTACCATTCAGAGCTAACTTTCCCCAACCAGCCACATAGCACACGTCCCCTGGCTTCACGTGGACATTACTCCTGGGCAGCCTGAGAGGCCTCACAGCTTTAGTCCTCTTTGCCTTCCTCTCCAGCTGGGAAGGAAGAGGAGAGAGCAGCTCAGCCAGGAGCCTGCTGGCCTGGGACCCTTTGAAAGCCAGGAAGGCAGAGAGGGAAGAAACAGGATGAGAGGAGGAGGGGAGGGGCAATCCCTGCAAAGCAGATCTCAGAGAGCTATGGGGGCAGGTCTCACCTTTAAGAGCATGATGTCACTGGAGTCATCCTTAAGATTGTAGCATGGGTGTGGGAAGGCTTTAGCCACAGGGATGATCTGCTGGGTCTCCTCCTTAATGCGGATGTTGTGGGCTCCTAGAGTGACTTTCATTGAGCTGTAGAGAGCAGAATTGCAGATGAGAGATGTGGACTGAGAGAGGCCACAGTCCAGGAGCTGTGAGAGGCTGGGTGGGCAGGGTGGGGCTCTAGCTGAGGGAACTTGAGGAGACAGAATGGCCACAGGGTGTGACCTGCTGCTCTTCCCTTTAGAAGAACACTGGACTCCTGGGAACTTGCTCTTGTTTCCAGGCAATACTCCAAAGTTACCATTGACTCTTAATGTGCACTTTCAACCTCGGCCACTGCTTTAGTCTGACCAGTGTAGTTGCTTTCAACTCAACTGTGCTGCTGCCTCTGACCTCTCACCCTTTGACATCAAAGTTTGCCTCATGACAGACTTCCATTGTCACAGCCCTGCCCTCTAGTGAGCTCTCACAGGAGCAGCCACAAGTAGAGGATGGAAACTTCTCTTGGGGTCTCAGAAAGAATGGCCTAACTCCTTCTCCTCACCTTCCCATGCAGTGAGCAGCTGTCAGCACGAAGTTGTCTTTTACCAGGAAGCCTCCGCAGGCATCACCTTTGCCATCATCATTCACAAATGCAATAAATGCCATGTAGGGGCGGGAGTGGGGCTTGACCTCATGGCCTCCGATGATCTCCTCTGAAAGAAAGGCTAGAATATGAGGTGTCTGGGAGCAGCAGACGAGATAGGAAGATCTAGGGAGGGGTGATGGGGTGAGATCTACAGTTCCCCAAGACTGTTGTGGACAGAATTCCTTGCACATAGACTTATCTTTGCTGAGTAGAAAGCTTCAGTGCCCTGTTCTGAGAAGAGGTGGGAAGGAGTTGTCCTCCAGCCCATGCTTTACAAATACATGAAGGGACAAACTTCCTTCTTCATGATGTAGGGTCCAAGTGGATTCTGAGAGGCTCATGTTAGTCTTATCTGCTAGTGAATCTCCAGACGCCTCTCATGTCTTGATTTCTGCCAATTTTGTCACCTTTGACTCCAAGCTCTTTAGAGAGGGATTTTCTAAAGTTCTCCTGTTCCCATGCCCATCATATCTAGGTTCTCAGTTAATGAATAAGCTGCATGGAAGAATGATTTTACTTATCTGGAGGGCTGGAGGCTCAGAGCTCAAGGGAATCAGAGCCTAGGGTTTATCGTAGGAGTCAGCTGTTATAATGGCAGTAGCTGGGGACCTGCATAAAGAAGTGGAGGGGCCAACCAAAACTAGACTGCAAAGGTAATGGAGTGTACAGCACAGGCATATTGTCACCCTGGGCCTCGAGATTTAGTAGCCTGAGGGTGGAGATTAATAAATAATGCTAATATTCTTCAACTGGCTTGCTTACGTCATTGCTGACTGGTCATAAAAGCTGTCCTGGTTCTGAGCTCAGGTAGAGTTAATGATGTACTTTTTAGTAACTTTGCATTCTCTGCTACTTCTCTTTTTTAAGATGATCCACTCTCTAGGGGACACAAAGAGCAGGGAGAAGCTAGTGCCCACCATGTCCTCTGAGGACACCGCCCTTCTTCAGACCTTGTTGAGGATCTAGCCAGTGACAGGCTTCCAGGTCTGGGTGGGTCTGGGACCTGAGGTTCAGAAAGCTCCTGGTTCAGTGCAGGACAGTTCCTGACTGGAGCTGGGCAAAGACTCCACAGAGGTATTATGGGATGGCACCTCGGGAACAGGGGTGTTCACTCACCTGCATCAGCTCCAAGCAGCAGAAGAAAGGTCAGGAGAATCAGGACTGCTGCCATCTTCTTAGGAGGCTGCTTGGGTTGAAGGAAGGCAGAGTGGACACAGCCCTTAAAAGATGAAGGAGGTGAGCACTCAGTGACCTCACAGGCGTTTTAAACCTGCGCACATCTGCTCTGATTGGCTTTATTAGCTAAGGAACTTTTCTGCTTTGGGTAAAAATGACACAATCACCATATTGACATCCTGGATGAAGATTAGGAAAAGAGGGTGTTAAGGTTGTGGTTGAGGAGGGCCTGAGACCCCAGGAAATCCACTGTGTCTGCACTGAGACAAAACTGTGGCTTTTCTTATCTCTTACATTTTTTTTCCATTCTGGTAAGATCTTTTTTAAATTGCTTTGGTTTTTTTTTTTCTTTCTCCCTTTTCTTTTTTTTTAAAAAATAATGCTGACACCAATTTACCACAAAAACAGCTATAGCACTACATATACACAAAGTTATACAGTATTTATTAAAAGCTGATGTTGCACCGTATTTGACTAGGCAGAGTTTTAGTACATCTTCTCATTAACCTCTGAGACTTCTGATCATAGTGAGGAACCATCTGTTGGAATAGTCTGATGAATTAATCTTCACGCAGTCTCACTCTCCTAAACTGCTAGGGTGTCACAGAGAAATCCTTAATGCAAGTGAAACCTACTGACCAATGATCCTGTCTACTGTCTTGCATAATTAAGTATACTAACAAATCACAATAGTATGTATTGGTTACCTGGTTACTTTGTATTGGCATTCATCTCTCAAGAAGTCAGTAAGATTAGATCAGCACTGACTTCCCTACTGAGGACTTCAGCGGATTTCCTACAGTGTTGCTTTGGATCTTTAATAGATAAACAAGAACTTTGATTAGTCTTGGGTGGTTGTTTAGTGGACTAGATCCAGGAGGGAGACAGACAGGGATCCAGCTCTTGAAGAGGCTGATAACAACTGGAGGGAGCTGAGGATCTGAGCTTAGGGCATATGAGGAGGAGAGCTGTGTGAGATCAGCTCTGGGAGTTGAGACAGGCTGGCGTTGCCCTAGGAAAAGAGGTGAGTATTTGTGTGTTGTGCTCATGTGCGCATGTGCATTCATGCGTGTGTGTGTGTGTGTGTGTGCGTGTGTGTGCGTGTGTGTTTGTGTGTGTGTGTGCGCTTAAGCACGCACATCCAGAACAACCCCAGAGCACCCTGGGTTCTGTTTTATCTCCACAGCTTTATGTTTTTCAGAGATTTTTGAATTTCCTCCTTTCATACTTGGTGTCCATAGAGGTATTCTTGTCCTAGTTGTGAACTGCAGCCTGGATATTAATTGGATCTAAATTAATTATCCAGTCCATGGATTGAAACTCTGTGTCATTTTTGGGCCAGAGTAAAGGGATAACTTTATGGGATACACATTACTATACAAACTATAATAAAAATTGGTAATTCCTCCCAGAAAAATAAAACACGTATAAATGATATATTATCTGCACATACAGGTATGCAATAAAATCCTTACAGAATATAATAATCTTAATTATATGGTACCCATGTGGAGGGAATCTTTTAAAACCATGGAACGGGCTCCAATTTAGTGATATCTAATAACCTAACACAGTTAAGTAGTGGTATTTATTTTAGTGTGATTTCATCCTAAAGTAAGGAAAGCAGTGATGGCAAATCCCTTTAATGCCAGCACTTGGCAGGTAAAGGGAGACATATCTGTGAGTTCAAGGCCAACCTGGTCTATGTAGTGAGTTCTGGATGCACAAGGCCACACATAGAAACCCTGTTTCAGGACAGAAAAAAAAATAACAAAAGAAAAAGCAAACAAGCAAAAATAGTGAATGAGGACAACACAAACTTCATGGACCATTTGGCATTGCTTTTGAAAAACAAATGGACTTATTAAACACAACTGGCTTAATGAACATAGCTCTGATCTCGTGAATTCCTGAGATGGGGTGAGATATTTTGGTTCTAATTTTACTGTTAGTGTGCTTACCATTTGGAATTATTGAAAAATTAAAATATAAACATGCCATCAGCCTCTATTTCAAGTTGCTCCATCCCCTTCAGATTCAAGGCCTCTTATTCTTTAGTTATCATTCTCTCTTTCTCTCTCTCAACACTCACAGTGGTGAAAATATAAATCCAGCTTACAGAGCCAGTTTATTATTGCTTGAATTCATATTTCTTTTAGGTCTGACCACTTGGGATTGGATAACCATTAGAGGGGCTCATCTTTGGGGAAGACTATTTCTCCCTCTCTCAGCACTTTATACTTTGTTGCTCTTCATCTTGGGATGGGGCCCCCTGCTATTTCCCCCAACCACTTAGGAAGGTCTACTGGTGTTGTCATTGTTCAAATCTTATTTAAGCAGTCATATTGCTGAAATCTCGCAGGTGTAGTTCCCTCATCATATTTAGAGGATATCTACATCATGGATTTTAACTATGGATTATGTGTATGTGTCTGTGTTACGGTTGGGCCATGTGCATGTGAGTACACACAGCCTTGGAGGCTGGAGGAGATGAGGTTACAAGTGTAATGAGACATTCAACATGCGTGCTCAGAACTGAACTTGGGGCCTCTGCAAGAGCAGTCTCTATCATTAAGACATCTGAGCCATCTCCCCAGGCCTGCATGCTCAATTCCTGAGACCTGTGACTCACAAACGTAGGTGCTATGAAAAGCTGATGGTGTGAATCCAGCATGACTGTGAAGGGTGGGTTCTCGTTTCAGAGAAGGTCCTATAAGAAACCCATGAATGTAGAGAAGGTCCTGTAAGAGGCCCATGAATGTAGAGAAGGTTTTGGAAGAGGACCATGAATGTAGAGAAGGTCCTGTAAGAGGACCATGAATGTAGAGAAGGTCCTGTAAGAGGACCATGAATGTAGAGAAGGTTTTGGAAGAGGTCCATGAATGTAGAGAAGGTCCTATAAAAGGCCCATAAATGTTGAGAAGAAACATGATTGAAAATATTTTTAGGTTGAAGGGAGGATTGCAGATCTAGGCATTTCCAATTGAAACTCAGCAAGGAACTTTGGCCGATAATATATATGTTGATGAAAATGAACTTGTGATTATACCAAATAGTGATATTATTTCTGGAAATATTGATATCTGTTTTCAGATTTTCTGTCAAATGTAATAGCAAGGTTATGTCACTGTTTACAAACCGGTATTGAGCTGTATTGAAATGCAATTACTTGCCTTAAATTGAGCTTACCATAATTCCACCTTCTCCTGGAGCACTTATATATAGATCATGGTACTGAGAGGCTGGTTTTTCCATTATAGATGAAATAAAAAGTCAAATTCACTAAAAGGTCAATCTGTAATTGAGTTTTCATTCCCAAATTCTGGCATAAATACTGTTTACAACATTGTAAGTAACCTAATAATATTTTGCTAATGTCCACAGAATGGCCATCTTACTTCTAAAATGTAAATGATTTCATCATAGTTACCATGAACACTTTTCAAGAATTCCTGGCATTGGAGATGATTTAATCCCTTATCCCTTATGAAACTCAGTACTGGAGAGGTTACCCATTTTTTAATGATTTTTGCATTAGATTCCCTTTTAGAATTTAGCTTGTCTTCTTTGACAATTTTATATATGTATCCAATGGTTTTTGGTTATTTTTGCTCAAATTCATCCCCTCTTATCCCCCACAATTCCCACTGAGACCTTCTTTTTTCATAAATTTTCTTGATGACCTCTGCAAGAACACATCATTAATCATGAATAACGTGTGGTAATTGTACTGTCTTCTCTTAATTTACAAGTTTTCTTATTTCTTTCTGATTTACATTTTTAATTTATTTGATTTGTTTATTCAGTTATTTATTTTTGAGACAGGGTTTCTCTGTGTATCCCTGGCTGTTATGGAACTTTTAGACCAGGCTGTACTTTACCTCAGACATCCAGCTGCCTCTGCTCCCCAGTACTGGGATTAAAGGCTTTACCACCACCGTCAGACTGTGTCTCTTTGAACTACCATCGCAGGGCTTCAGCAGCAGCTGTACTAGTTAGGTTGATTATGGACAAAGAAAACCACCCTGTTCGGGCGCCACTTGACCCGACCCGCGGGTCCAGTTATTCAGGGTTCCAAAGAGGCTCCTACCTGAAAATCATGGGCGAGAGAAAAGAACGAGACCAAGCAAAATCTCTCTTGTCAAGGTCTCACTTTATTAGAGAACAAAGCCAAATATATAGCCCAGAAGCTGTGGGGCTGGTTCTTGAGGTGGGGGTCGGTAGTCAGACAGCGGGAGTTAAGGGTGATAACCGCCTTGGGGCAGAGG
>JAQHUG010000652.1:203197-214178 GCA_028555095.1 Dicrostonyx torquatus
GCAGTGGGGTAGTGGGGGAGCGGGAGGGCCGGGAACAAGGGGAGTAAATGTAAATTTTTCTTTTAACAATAAAAATAAAAAATAAAAAATAAAAATATTTATTTAGCATCTTTCAATGGCACTATTTCTTCAATGATGTTAGCTCCATCATCACTATCAGGAACCAAAATGTCATGTTGGCTGTATTTGGCATCAGTACTGCCATCCATCCCCAAAGAATAAGATTTAACATGAGTACTTCTGATCTCCAAAATTCTTTGGATAGATTATTTTTCTCAGTTACTCTTGTTCTCTTGGTTGTAAAACCAATGAGCTTATTAATAAATATTTTTCAATACGTAGAGCACATCAGATCTGGAACACTATTTGTACACCTCTCTGTGGACTCACTATCAAGACATGGTTTTCAGGGTTTGTTTTGTTCTATTATTTTAAATATAACCACATAACCACATGTCTAGCTTTTTACCACAGAGCCTGTCTAACCGGCTGTGCTGGGTACTTTCTGTCAACTCAACACAAACTAGAAACACCAGAAGAGGAGCCCTCATTTGAGGATTGTGTCCATTAGATTGACCATGGGCATGTTTGTGGGGTACTTTCTCAGTTGCTAACGGATGGAACTGTCCCACTCTGGGTAGTGCTATTCTTGGGCAGGAGATTCTTATCCTGGGTAGGATAAGAAAGCAAGCTGAACATGAGCCAGGAAGCACTCCAGCAGGCAGCTTTCCTCTGAGGTTCCTGCCTCTGCTCCTGCTTGAGCTCCTGTCCTGTCAGCGATGGAGTGTAGGTGGGACATGTGAGCCAAATCAACCCTTTCCTGGTCAAGCACTTTGGGACAGTGTTTTATGACAGTAACAGGACATAACTAGAACAGGTGTAATTATGTTTTTAAATCTGTGGTGCATGAGTGTAAACATGTATGTCAATGTATGTGTCCTCGTGCCTGCATAAGGAAGATGTCAGGGTCCTCTGTTTTCTGTCTCACTCCTTTGAGACAGGGTCTCTCCCTGAACCTGGAACAGACTTTCATTGAGGGTGGAAGCAGCAAGCATCAGCAGTCTTCCTGTCTCTGCACTGAGGACACAGGCGCATCAGCCCCACTCAGCATCTGTTATGTGGGTGCTGGGGTCTGAACTCTGATTCTCCTGCTTGTTCAGCTAGTACTCTTACTCACTTAGCTGTATCCTCAGCACCCTGAATTGAAATATAAGTGTTTTTGTTATCGAGAAGACGTCCTTCTCAATTAAACTGCTTTGTCCTTGTCAGCTTGACAGCTGCTATGGTTTGCACATAATACTTTTTCTGTTACCACCTTTGTGAACACTCAAAAATCCCAAAGGCTGAACAGAGACTTGTATTTACTTGACCAAAAAAAAGTGCCTGCCCCCTTTCAACTGAGAAATCATCTCTCTTTTTTGAGTTGTATTATATTCTATCATGGTATAGATGTCATGCTGAAATTAAATATAATAATAGATAAGGAACTATGCTTTATCATGAATATTGAAAAGAAAATAGAAAGCAAGGCTTGAGTATTTCCACACCACAGCTGTGGAAGCAGACAAAAGTGACAGCTGAGTGTAATAATGGTGGCTGGGGGGTGGTGTATGTGAGGCAAAGAAGAGATGTGTTTGTTCTCAATTATCAAAAAAGAATTCTTGCTTGTTTTATAAATATCTCTAAACACCCTTTATTTGTACCATAGATTAAAATATCATTGATAATCTCTATGTTTCATTGATTAAGTCACCAGGAATATATGAAAGTATGATGGTGCCAGTTTGACTGTCTGCAGTTGGAACATAAAACACTGGCGCATCACACTGAAGTCATGCATGTTTCACCATAGCAAGAGCACACACATATTCATTTTACAGAACTGGAACATGTTGTCATCTTCAAACTTCATATTCAGAAGTCATACACTATAGTTATACAGACGCACAGACACACACACACAGGAAAGTGTACCAGAGAGAGAGAGAGAGAGAGAGAGAGAATTGGTAGTGTGTGAGTCAAAGCCTGCCCCAGCAATGGACTTGCTCCACCAAGGCCATATTTCCTAACATCCCCAAACAGCATCATCAACTCAGAACCAGATACTCAAATACATGAGCCTAGGATCATCCTTACTAAACATGTCCTCACTAAAAACACCACAGAAAGGTGACATAAAACAAAAAAAAACCCAGAAACTCTATATTCTCTAAATCCACAGAAAATGGTGCTGGATGATGTATGACATTGGACAGGACAATGGAGGTATATCAGCATGTATTCCTCTGTGGCAAGAGGGCTACTTGTTTTCCTGGTTATCCTGAACTGAAATAATGACAAAGAAACTATATTAATTAAATCTTTACTTGGCACATTAGCTCTAGTTTCTTATTGGCTAGCTCTTATAAATTAATTTAACCCAAATCCATTAATCAGTGTATAGCCACATGGCAGTGGCTTGCAAGGTAAAGTTCCGTCCTTCATCTGTCTTCAGTGGGGGTCGGGGAGGGCTACATGGCTTCTCCCTGACTCTGCCTTCTTCCTCCCAGCATTCAGTTTAGTTTTCTCCACCTAGCTCTGTTCTACCCTATCAGGCCAAGCCAATTTTCTTTATTCATTAATCACATCATAAACATAGGAACCCCACATCATTTCCCAGCACCAACCAGAAGCCCTTGTGTTCTTGTGTCTGCTTTGTATCCTTCAGGGGTGTCTTACAGTTTTCTCTCTGGCATGCTGAATTGAAATTGCCTGGAGTAGCAGAGACCTTGGGTCTTGGGGAGTTGATGCATTGCCTCTCCCAGATGCAGAACATCAGTACAGATGTTAGGGGAGCAGAGTGAGCACTATGCACACAGTCAAGGCTGAGAGATACTTCCACAGAACAGAGGAATCTGAAGCCATCTGTATGTAAGGCATTTACTACCTCTGAATCCACTCTAAAATGTGCTCAAGGGAGCAAAGCAAGGGGGCTTTGAGCACCTTCACCATGAAGCTGTGGGAGGAGCCCAGGAGTTTCTCTCCAGGGGGAGTCTGATCATGGGCTCATCTGTTTGTGGGATGTCACCAAGTTACTGACTGGAGATTAGATGACATTGGGGTCAGTTCTTCAGGGAATCTCAGGCTAAGTTCAGCCACACCCCAACATGGTTCATCCTGTTTGTCGGGTCAGTGACTACCTATTGTAGAGAATTATTTTATCTCTTCTCTAATAGATACACAATAATGGTTTTCGAAGCTATTTTAAGACATAGAATCTCCTCAAAGTAAATCTGACGTCTAAGCTAAATTCACATGTGACCGTATGTTTTCAAACACATGTTTTTTGGTTTTTTTTTTTTTGAGTCTGCACTCTTCTTTGTATTCCTTGTCTCTAAAAGAGCTGGGTCCTTAGTCTATTTCCAGGTGTTTGCTGTCCAGTTCTCTATCAGAAACTGTGTGCTACCTACATCTCTTCATATATAAAACCTTGTCTTTGAAAGTTGCCTGGTCCAGAGCAAGATTTTACTTCATCTCCCAGAAGAAGGTGATACTCTGTCTATTTGGAACAGGAAGCCATAAAGCTGTAGCTACCAGTCACTCTGTCTGTTAAGTGTCTGGCGGGACAGGACCCTGGGCCAAGGCTGATTGGAGTTTTATGTTTATTTAAGTTAATCTAAGTGTTTGTTTGTTTTGAGTCTCTCTCTCTCTCTCTCTCTCTCTCTCTCTCTCTCTCTCTCTCTCTCTCTCTCTCTCTCTCTCCTCTCTCTCTCTTTCCCTCCAGCCTTGTCTGGCCTTGGTCTCAGAGCTCTGCCTGACTCTGCCTTCTAAGTGCTTTATTAAGACATGAAAAATTACGACTGGCAGCTTGGATTTTTTTTTTTAGCAATGTGAGTCCAATGTAGGGAGAATTTATATGACAAAAAACAACACATTCTGTCTATAGTCTCATGCCCATAACTTCCTATAAACGAGAATCCCAGATAGTCTTAAGAATTATAGATGCAGCAGTAACCAAGAATGTTGAAATATCACAGGTTTTTCTCCACACCATATATTTTCATTTTTCTTTATTTCCTAGCCTCCTAACTCACATTTAATTCTATTTCTGAATTATGTTTCTGAACATGTGCATCTCTTGGGATTTAAATCTACATAAGGACTCTGTATCTGTCCCTATGAAATAATGCAACAAGGCCGTCTTACTTGTGTTATTTTCTACCTACTGCCAAATCCTGGGGGAAATGCTAATTTTATGAATAGTTTCCCATAGAAGCTTGTTGCATAAGGTCATTTGCAAACCTCATACACTTCAGTGTTGACTGATGAAAAAGTAGAGTTTTGCAGTTCTTTTGCCTTGGGGATGTCAAAGACTGACATAGGACAAATGACCAGCAGGACACCATAGCCTAGAAGCCGGCAAAGATTGAGATGAAGAAGCTCAGAGGAGCTCATGCCCCTGAGTGACCCTGCTGCTATGGATGCTGAGCACATGGGGAGGTCAGGGGAGGAAATGAACTGACTGGAAAGAGCTTCCCTAGGTCTGAGCATGTGGGAGGTGGGGTGTAATGTTTGGGGACATACACTGAGAGCCCTGGTCTACATGAAACATCTATGATGACACTTTGGCCTGGATATTTGTGAGCCCCCTTCCTGCCAGTTCATGATTTAGGTTGGCACAACTGGTCTGAGGCCCTAATGAATGGAACCACATGTGGATTTGGGTGTCCTAGGTAGGGTGATAAGAGGTAGGGACATGTGGAGATTAGCATGGACTATAAAGCATAGAAGTTAATAGACTCATCAGAGCAGGCATAAAATAAAAGAAGATGTGCCGGGACCAAAGACCTCTATTGGTTATAGTAAAGCTATAGTAAAGCCATTCTCCATTTACCACATTTCTTTTTCAACAACAAATACAGGAGAATTCCAAGGGCTGGTTATTACTTCAATATGGTGAGCATACAGTTGCTCTTGTACCAGCTGTTCTAAAGCCTGCAACTTATCTTCAGCTGGAGGCCACTGCTTTACCCATATTGGTTTCTCAGTTAACCTTTTTAAATATATGGCTGTTGTTACCTCTAAAGTTGGCTAGTTGCTTTATATTCTTGTACAGCCTGAATGGCAGGTGACCTCTGTGTATAGTAGCTTATAATATCCTTCCCAGAATTATGAGCTCCTGAGACTGCAGATTTGTTAATCTGGGTATTCCATTGCTGCAGCAGAACATGAACCCATAAATTTTCTGAAATATTAGCCATATATGACCTCAGCTTCCCACTTTGACCCAATACAGTAAACCCATCTCATGCTTTGTTTAACTTAAGATATGGTTGTAAATGCTAGTAATTGAACATCTGCATCTTGAAGAGGCCAATTTGGATGCCAAGGTTCTGGAGTAATGATACTCACATTCACACCTGTGTCTATCAATCTAACAATTACAATGCCATTTATATGCACTCTTAGATTTGGTCTTTGGTCATTTATAGAAGTCTGCCAGAATATACATTTCCTATTTCCTATTGGGATTTTTTACTTCTCCACCATGTTTATGCCATCATCTAGAACAATATGATCTTTTATACAAGGCTCTGAATTTTTTAATTTTCCTGGTGAGATATGTCCTCCACAGTTACTGGGAATGACTGGGCCACTTTTGGCTTGGGGGCCTGCAAGAATCCCATCAAGGAGTTTTCTTATGGTATCAGGTTGCCTTGTCTGTCTTTTGTTGATCTGTATTCATTGGTCCAAAGTCAGCTTTTGCCACACCTTCTACATATACCTGAAGGCTGAGTCCTCCTATTCTTGCCATTCCAGGGAAGATATTATTCCTAGAAATTTCTTGTCTACAATCCCTTTTCAGACATCCTATTCTACCACATTTTCTGTTTCCTCATTTCTGGCATTTTCATGTTTCCTCATTTCTTTGGAAATTCTTTTTCCTACCCAAGATTCAATGTTATAGTCAAATGTCTCAATGTTCACTGTATGCAGGATCCATTCATCCATAGGTGCGAATCTATCCTTTATAGGCCCATGTATCTTTTTCCATTCTAAGTTGGCAATTTCAAAAGCCTAAAATTCAGTAAGTACTCGTCTAGCACCTGGGTCTGTTACTCCTATTTGTACAGCCTTAGTTAATCTTTGTAAAAAGTTAGTAAAGGGTTCTCTCTGGCCCTGTTTAAGCCTGGTATATGATTCAATTCATTTTCCTACTTCTTGAATCCTGTCCCAAGCATTTAAGGCTTCTTTGCGGCATAGGGACAAGATTTGTTCATCCTAAAGAGCTTTAACCTGTGGGTCACCATAAGGACTTTCACCAAGAATTTGATTTTGGGTAGTCTCAAGGCCTTTTGCTTTTCCTTGTGGTTCCCTAATTTTTGCCTCTTATGGGAAATAAATTCTAAACATTAATTGAGGCCCATCATCCAGGACTGCTGAAACTAACTGAATCCAATCATGTGGCACTGCTTTAATGCTAGAAGCCTATGTCATTATCATCTCCCTAACAAATGCGGAATGCAAGCCACAAGTTACAACAGCTTGCTTAATTCCTTTTTTAGATCATTCATTCCTATAGTTATCCATTTACCTTCTTTGGATCCTTTTGGGCCTTTAGAACTTGATGCTTTGTCAGAGTAGATTACAGGGAAAGAAACTAAAACCTTGGGCAAGTCACTTCTGACAGCTACTGGCAATGTTGAATTCTGTCCTTGTGCCTTATTTCCCTGTTCATAGACTCCAATAACTTCCTCAATTATTTCAAATCTTTTTACTATTGTCTTTTGTAAAGCCTAAATCTCCTAGACTGTATATATTTCTAGTAATTTCATTGAGGCACCTAGCCTCTGGTCCTTGTGATTCCAAGGTCTGAAGTTTCTCCTTTAAAGATAACATCTCATCCTTGGACATTACTTGAAAAGTATGCAGATTGCCATCCTGGATAGATACTCTATCTGCTAACTTATAATAACTTTTTAACAAATTTTGACTGTCAAATTCAACAATATTAATTCTTTCAGATAACTTCTTAGTATCCTTAGATATGGATTTTATTTTGTCTGTCAAATTAATGTTATACTTTTTAATAGTATTATTTTTTTCAGGTAACTTTTTATTTTCAATGGTATGAATCCTGTCAACAAGCTGTTCATTATTAGTCTATAAAGACTGTATCATTTGTGAAAGTGCCATATTCTTTCTTTCTTTCTTTCTTTCTTTTTGTTTTTTTTTTTTTTTTTTGGTTTTTCAAGACAGGGTTTCACTGTAGTTTTAGAGCCTGTCCTGGAACTAGCTCTTGTAGACCAGGCTGGCCTTGAGCTCACAGAGATCTGCCTGCCTCTGCCTCCCAAGTGCTAGGATTAAAGGTGTGCACCACCACCACCCGACACTGTATTCTTTCTTAGTGACTGAATATGGAGAAGAGAATTTAGTCACAACACCCAATAAATTGAAGTACCACCATATCCATATAAGCCTCGCATAATACATTCCATAGTATTAGCAAAATGTTACTAAAAGTTTCAATATTAATGTAGTCTGCCATATTAATTTATTAATTACCTGTTATGTGATCCGGTAAACTGTAATATTTATTGTCCAGCAGATGTCATGGTTGCAGAGCTGTGACTAGAAGCAATGTAACCAGTGGCAATGGGAAAGGTACTTGGCCACTTTAGTTTTCCAACTTGGTACTGGTTAAATACTGAGAAATATGCTTGTTTGACAAATAAAAAGCAATTGAATCAATTCCATACACGGAGCAAGAAAACCAGAACTCAGGGGCAGGGATCAATAACCAGAGGCTGCACAAGATGTCATGTGGCATGGGACCACACCAGGGAACAGTCGTGCATGCGGCAGTCATGCGTGCACTTGGGAAATTTTCAAGTTGCCACACTCAGTAAAGTCTGCTTTGATGGGTGTTCTACCAAAATATCATTTAGGTAAAAGCAAGCCTAGTGGGCAGGGTTGGGAGACTGTCTGGGCTGAGGACCGGTTAGGCTGTTAGGCTGTCCAACCCGTAGGCATGGAGTCTGAATCCACATGGGTACCAAATGTGGAAGGACACTTAAAATAAATCCCACACTAGCTCAGAATTGGGAAATAGACAATTATTTATTTAGGGGTAGACTCACAAATCAAAATCCTCTGCTGAAACAGAAATCAGAAACCAAATCCCAGAGCCGGAAAAGGGAGGCTGGATGCATGCTCTACATTGGTATAAATGGTGTCTATATAAGAGACCCACACCCCAGTGGGTGGGTATCTACTAGCTGTAGGATTTCTTACAGCACTCTGTGTTTCATTTATTAAGTCACCGGGAACACATTAAAGAATGAGGTTGCCAGTTTGACTGTTGTAGTTGGAGCATAAAATACTGGAAGCATCACACAGAAGTCATGCATGCTTTACAATAGCAAGAGCACATTTATATTACAATAGCACTAGAACATGTTGACATCTACACAGTTTATGCTCAAGAGTCATACACTATAGAAACACACACACAGAGGAAGGCATGGGAGAGAGAGAGAGAGAGAGAGAGAGAGAGAGAGAGAGAGAGAGAGGGGATTGGAAGTGGTGTGATTCAACCTGCCCCAACAATGGACTCGCTCTACCAAAGTCCCATTTCCTAACATCCAAAAACAAAATCATCAACATGGAACCAGGTTCTCAAATACATGACCATAGGGGAGAAGTCGTCACTAAAAACCACCACAGAAAGGTGACATGGGACACAAATATGGAACAGAAACTCTATATTCTCTAAGTCCACAGAAATGGGGTTGGGTGATGTATGGCATTTGACAGGACACTGGAGGTATATTTTCCTCCAGTATGGATTCCCCAGCATGAACCAGGAGACCTTGTGTTCTTGTGTCTGCTCTGTGTCCTTCAAGGGTGTCTTACAGTTTTCTTTCTGACTTGCTGAATTTCAATGGCCTGAAGGAACAGAGAAGTTGGGTCTTGGGAAGTAGCAACATTTCATCTCCCAGGTATAGAACATCAGTACAGATGTTAGGAGAACAAAAGGGAGCTCTATGCAAACGGTCAGGGCTGAGAGATACTTCCACAGAGCAGAGGAATCTGAAGCAGTCTGTATTAAAGGCATTTACTGCCTCTGAATCTACTCCAATATGTGCTCAAGGGAGCAAAGCAAGGGGGCTTTGAACACCTTCACCATGAAGCTGTGGGAGGGGCCCAGAGTTTCTCTCCAGGGGGAGTCTGATCATGGGCTCATCTGTTTGTGGGATGCCACCAAGTTACTGACTGGAGATTAGATGACATTGAGGTCAGTTCTTCAGGGAATCCCAGGCTAAGTTCAGCCACACCCCAACATGGTTCATACTGTTTATCTGGTCAGTGACTACCTATTGGTAGAGAATTGTTTTGTCCCCTCTCTAATGGATACACAATAATGGTTTTCAAAGTTATTTTAAGCCATAGAACCATCTCCTCAATGTAAATATGACATCTAAACTTAATATATATGTGACCATATGTTTTTAAACACATGTTTTTCTTTGATTCTGCAATCATCATTATTTTTGTTGTCTCTAAATGAGATGGGTTTTTAGTCTTTCTCCAAGGCAGAGTTTGCTTTTCAGTTCCCTATCAAAAACTGTGTGCCACCTACATCTCTTCCTTATAAAACCTTGTCTTTGAAAGTTGCCTGATCCAATGCAAGATTTTACTTCATCTCCCAGTAAAACAGCAGTCTATCTGTGATAGGGAACCATTAACCTGTAGCTTCCAGTCATGTTATCTGTTAATCGTCTGACAGGACAGGACCCTGAGCCTAGGCTTCTTGGCGTTTTATGTTTATTTAAGTTAATTTAAGAGTTTTTGCTTATTTTGAGAGTCTCACTTCTACAACTTTATCTTACCTTGGACTCAGAGATCTGCCTGACTCTGCCTCAAAGTGCTGGATTAATGCATGTGCAAAAACACCTGGCAGCTTAGATTTTTTTTTTTAGCAATGTGAGTCCAGTGTAGAGAGACTTTTATGTAACAAAAAAAACACAGTCTGACTACACTCTCATGTCCAGAACAACATAACAATGAGAATCCCAGGTAGTCTATGGGACTATGGCTGCAGCAGTAACCAAAAAATGTCAAAATATCACAGGTACATCTCCATATCTTTTATTTCATTTTTCTTTATCACACAGCCTCCTGACTCATATTTAATTCTGTTTATGAACTATGGTCCTGAATATGTGTATCTCTCTGGATTTAAATCTGCATAATGACTCTGTATCCTGCCATCTATAAAATAAACATGAGGCCTTCTTACTTGTGTTATTCTCTACCTACTACGACTCTTGGGTGGATGCTGATTTTCTGAATAGTTTCCCATAGAAGCCAACTGCCTAACTGCTAACTGCAAACCTTGTACACTTCAGTGTTGACTGGTAGAAAAGTAGAGACATTTAGTTATTTTGCCTTGGGGATGTCAAAGACTGGCAGCAATCAAATGACCAGCAGGGCACCATAGCCTAGAAGCCGGCAATGCTTGAGATGAACACGCTCAGAGGAGCTCATGCTGCTGAGTGGCCCTGGTGCTATGGATGCTGAGCACATGGGGAGGTTGGTGCAGTGGATATGAACTGACTGGGAAGAGCTTTCCTATGGTACAGGAGACTTGTCTGTATTCTGTCAATCATGTTTTAAGTAAATGCTGATTGGCCAGGTAGGAAGTATAGGCGGGTCAACCGGACAGGAAGTAGAGGCAGGGCAAGGAGACTGTCTGGGAAGCAGGAAGCTCCTTTGGCATTCCTGTGCAGACCACCAAGGAAACAGGATGTGTCCCTGTCCCAGCTGAGAAAAGGTACTGACCATGTGGCTTACAATGGGTTAATATAAGTTATGGGAGCTGGTAGGAAGACTGAGCTAATGGGCCAATCAGTGTATAACCTAATGTAGACTCTCTGTGTGATTTTCTTTGGGGCTTGCCGGCTGTGGGGTACTGGGTGGGACAGAAACCCCAACGAGC
>JAQHUG010000652.1:220882-242441 GCA_028555095.1 Dicrostonyx torquatus
GACTGAATGAGCATATGACCAAACTGGAATCTCTGAATGTGGCTGCCAGCGGGGGCTGACTGAGAAACCAATGATAATGGCACTGGGACCTATCTCTTCTGCATGTATTGGCTTTCTGTGAACCTAGTCTATATGGTAGCATTGACTCTTAATGTGCACTTTCAACCTCAGCCACTGCTTTAGTCGGATCAGTGTAGCTGCTTTCAACCTATGTGTTCTCCTGCCTCTGACCTCTCACCCTTTGACCTCAATGTTATCAGACTTCCACTGTCACAGCCCTGCCCTCTAGTGAGGTCTCACAGGAGCATCCACAAGTAGAGGATGGAAACTCCTATTGGGGTATCAGAAAGCATGACCTAACTCCTTCTCCTCACCTTCCCATGCAGTGAGCAGCTGTCAGCACAAAGCTGTCTTTTACCAGGAAGCCTCCACAGTGACTCCTGTTCTCATCATCATGAACAGATGCAATTAATGCCAAGGTCCATGTGAAGCCAGGGAACGTGTGCTATGTGGCTCCCTAGAGGCGGGAGTCAGGCTTGACCTCATGGCCCCCGATAATCTTCTCTTAAAGAAAAGGCTATATGTAGCGTCTGGAAGCAGCAGATGAGATGAGGAAGGAAGATGTTTGAGGGGTAAGGGGGTGATATCTGCAGTTCCCCAAACTGTTATGGACATAATCCTTTGTACATTGAACAATATTTGCTGAGTCGGAAGCCTCAGTGCCCTGTTCTGAGAAGAGGTGAGTAGCACTTGCCCTCCAGTCCCTACTTTACAAATACATGGAGGGACAAAAGCTCTATCTTCATGATGCCAGGGACCAAGCAGATACTGGGTTGCTTCCCTTGAGCCTTTCTTTGCTACTGAGTCTCTCCAACTCCTAATATATTTGTTGTTGTAACTTTCTTACTGTTTATCCCCAAGTGCTATGGAGGGCGGTTTTCTAAAATTCTCTTATTCTGATGCCCACCATATCTTGTATTTTCAGTGAATGATTAGTTGCATTAATGCATAGCTACTACTTACCTTTACGGATACTGGTTCAGAACTCACGGGATCTAGAACCTGGGAGACATTAGAGGAGTGTTCTGGCAAAGATGGGAATAGAGGGTAAGCACAAAGAAGTGGAGAGGCCAAACAAAACCAGACTGCAAAAGTAATGGAGTGTGCAATGCTGTTAACTTGTCACCCTGGGCCTTTGTTCAGCAACCTAAGGGTAGAGGTTACTAAATGATACTAATATTCTTGAGTTGGTGGCCTTACACACATGGCTGCCTGATTGTTAGAGCTGCCCTTGGTGTGGATTCAGGTGGTTAATGTACTTTTTAATATTATTGCATTCTCTGCTACTTCTCCTTTTAGGGATGATCCACGTGACAAAAAGAGCAGGGAGAAGCTAGTGCCCACCATGTCTTCTAAGACACTTACTCACCTTCTCCAGACCTAGTTGAGGATCTAACCAGTGACAGGGTTCCAGGTCTGAGTTTGGAATGGGACCTGAAGTTCAGAAAACTCCTGGTTCAGTGCAGGACAGTTCCTAACTAGAGCTGGGCAGAGACTCCACAGACGTATTATGGGATGGCATCTCTGGAACAGGGGTGTTCACTCACCTGCACCAGCTCCTAGCGCCAGGAGAAAGGTCAGGAGAATCAGGACTACTGCCATCTTCCCAGGAAGGCTCTTGGGTTGGAGGAGGGCAGAGTGGACACAGCCCTTGAAGGATGAAGGAGGTGAGCACTCAGTGACCTCACAGGCCTTTCAAACCTGTGCACCTCTGCTTCTGATTGGCTTCAGTGCTAACAGACATTTTCTGGTTTGGGTAAAAATGTCAGTATCACCGCATTGACATGAGCTAAGCTGGGATAAAGATCAAGAGAGCAGAGGGTGTGGAGGCTGTGGTTGAGGGGGCCCTGAGACCCCAGGAAGTACATGGTGATTACACTAAGCCAAAATGTGTTCTTTCTTACCTCTTACATCCTTTTACATTCTGGTAAAAACTCTTTTGGGTTTTTTGGTTTCTTTCTTTCTTTCCATTTTAAGTAATACAGACAACCAGTTTACCATGAAACAGTAATAGCACTACAAATACACAGACAAAGTTGTACAGTACTTAATGAAGTTTTTAGAACATCATCTCATTAATCTCTCAGACTTCTGATCATACTGTGGTACTAGCAGTTGAAAGAGTCTGATGAATTAATCTTAACTCAGTTTGACTCTCCTAAATGGCTAGGATGTCAAAGAGATATTCAATGTTTGCCCTGTGGCCAATGATCATGTCTTACATACATAATTAAGTATAATAAACAATCACAGCGACATGTATCAGTTACCTGTTTACTATGTATTGGCATCTATTCCTAAGCATGAGCTTCAGGATTGAATTTAAAGGTTAGTAAGATAAGTTCGGCCCTGGCTTTCCTGCTGAGGACTGCAGTGGTACTTTCTACAAAATTGCCTAGGATTTTCTATAGATTAAATGAGGACCTTGGTAAGATCTTGAATGGTTATTTAGTGGACTAGATCTGGAAGTGTAACAGACAGGGATCCAGCCCTTGAAAAGGCTGATTTTGACTGGAGTGAGCTGAGGATCTGAGCTTAAAACACAAAAGGGTTAAAAGCTGTGTGAGATCAACTCTGGAAGGTGAGACAGGCTGGCCTTGCCCTTACAACAGGTGTGTGTGTGTGTGTGTGTGTGTGTGTGTGTGTGTCTTTGTGTGTGTGTGTAAGCACACATATCCAGATAACCACAGAGCAACCAGATTCTGCTTAACCCCTATGGATTTATGTTTCTCAAATATTTTTGAATTTTTTCTTTCATATTTTGCATCCTTAGAGGCTTTCTTATCCAAATTGTGAAATTCAGTCCTGAAATTAATTGGATCTAAATTAATCATCCAGACCATACACTGTAACCTTTTGGCATTTCTGGATCACAGTGAAGGAATAATGGCTTTAGGCTGCCCATTACTATATAAGCTATATTGAAAATGGATAATTATTCCCTGAAGAGGAACCATATATAAATGCACATAATGGTACACAACAAAATCCTTACATAATATAATAATCTTAATTGGTTGGTACCCATTTTGGAGGGCTCCAATGTGGTGATATGTAATAAAGAAATTGAACACAATTGAATAGTAGGATATATTTTAATATGCTTTCATCCTAAAAAGTAAGGAGAGCAGTGGTGGCACACCCTTTTAATCCCAGCATTCAACAGGCAAAAGCAGACATATCTCTGTGAGTTCAAGGCCAGCCTGGTCTACAGACTGAGTTCCAGGATACACAAGGCTACACAGAGAAACTCGGACTCCAAAAAAGAACAAAGGAAAGAGCAAACAAACTAAAATAGTGAATGAGGACAACACTAATTTTGAGGGCTATTGGAAAATGCTTTTGAAAAACGAATGGACTTGTTGGACACAACTAACTTGATGGGCATTGCTCCGATCTCAGGAATTCCTAAGATGTATTGTGATATGTTGATTTCAATTTTACTGTTAGTGTGCTTAGCACTTGGAATTAATATAAAAATTAAAATATAATCATATCATCAGCTATTATCACTCTAAATCCTCCAAGGTTCCTCTATCCCCTTCAGATTCAAGGCCTCTTAATCTTTAGTTATCATCCTCTCTCTTTCTCTAAACATACAAGAAGATAAAAATACTAATCCAGCTGATAGAGTTGGTTTATTATTGCTGGAACACATATTTGTTTTAGGTCTGACCAATGGGGATTGGATAACCATTAGGGAGGCTCATCTTTAGGGAAGACTATTTCTCCCTCTCTCAGCACTTTATAATTGCCTGTTGCTCTTCATCTTGGAATGGGGCCCTTGATTTTAAATCCCAAACACTTTGGAAGCTCAACTGGTGTTGTCATTGTTCAGATCTTATTTGGGCTGTCATATTGCTGAGATTTCACAGGTATAGTTTCTTTGTCATATCTAAGGGATAATTACATCAAGGATTTAACTATGGATTATGTGTATATGTCTGTGTTCAGATTTGGCATGTACATGTGAGTACACATGCCCTTGGAGGCTGGAGGAGCTGAGGTTACAAGTGTCATAAGACATTCAACATGAGTGCTCAGAACTGAACTTGGGTCCTCTGCAAGAGCAGTCTCTACCATTAAGACATCTGAGCCATCTCCCCAGGCCTGCATGCTCAATTCCTGAGACCTGTGACTCACAAACGTAGGTGCTATGAAAAGATGATGGTGTGAATCCAGTGTGGCATAAAGGGTGAGCTCTCATCTCTGAGAAGGTCCTATAAAAGGCCCATAAATGCTAAGAAGGAACATGATCAAAAATATTCTTAGGTTGAATGGAGGATTGCAGTCCTAGGCATTTCCAATTGAAAATCAGCAGGTAACAGTGCAAATTAACATATATGTTGATGAAAAATGCACTTGTAATTATACCAAAATAGTGACATTATTTTTGGAAAACTTGATATCTATTTTCAGATTCTCTGTCACATATAATAGCAAGGATATGTCACTGTTTATAAAACCATATTCAGCTGCATTGAAATTCAAATGTATGCTTTAATTTGCGCTTACCATAATTCCACCTTCACCTGGAGCACTTATGGTGTGAAACATGGTATTGACAGGTTGGTTTCCCCATTAATGATGAAATGAACAGTCAAATCCACTAAAAGGTCAATCTGTGATTATGTTTTTATTCCCAAGTTCTACCATAAATATTGTTTACAACACAGAAGTAGCTTGATAATGTTTTGGTAATGTCCACAGCATCACCATCTTCTGAAAAGTAAATTTCTGTATAGATAGCATGAACACTTCTCAGGAATTTCTGTCACTGGAGATGATTTGGTCCCTAGCTCCTTATGAAATGCAGTCCTGAAAATGATTTATATGATGTTACCATTTTTAATCATTTTGCATTAAATTTCCTTTTAGTACTTATTTGTTTTTCTTTGACAACTTCATACGTGGATTCAATATATTTTGGTCATTTTTGACCATAATTGTCTCCTCTCAAACTCCACCATTCCCAGTGAGACCTTCTTCTCTGTGCATAAATTTTCTTGATGACCTCTGCAAGGATACATCATTAAACATGCATTTAGTGTAGTAGTTGTACTGCAATCTCCCCAGCGCTGTATTAAGGGCTTTCTGCCCCACTGCCAGGCTGGGTCTGTGTCTGTGACCTCCCATCTCTGGGCATCAGCAGAAGTTGTACTAGTAAGGTTGATTATTGGCAAAGGAGACATCCATATATTTTTCCACTACCCCCATAGAAATATACTTATTTAGTGTCTCCAGTGGCACTGAACAAGCCATTTCTTCAGTGACATTAGCTCCATCATCACGACCAGTAATAAACATGGTAGAATGGGCTCTATTTAGCATCGGCACTGCCATGCATCCCCAAAGAATAAGATTTAAAATTAGTGGTTCTGGTCTTTAAACTTCTCTGGATAGATTTTTTTTTAGTTTCTTCAATTCACTTGGTAATAATCTGGTGAAACAGAATAAGTTCATTAATAAATATTCCTCACTCCTTAGAGCATATCAGATGTGAAACTTTATTCTACAGTGCTCATATACTCACTATTAAAAATGGTTTTCAGAGTTTATTTTGTATTGTTCTTTTCAATATAACCACAAAACCACATGTCTAGCTTTTTACCACAGAAGCTCTCTAACTGACTCTGCTGGGTACTTTTTGTCGACTGACTCAAACTAGAAACACCTGGGAAGAGAAACCCTCAATTGATGATTGTGTCCATTAGATTGACCGTGGGTATGTTTGTGGGGGAACTTTCTTGGTTGCTAATGGATAGAGTTGGGCCTGGCCTACTATGGTTAGTGTTATCTGTAGGCAGAAGGTCCTGGGTTGGATAAGAAGGCAGATGAACATGAGCCTGAAGCACACCAGCAGGGAGCTTTCCTCCGAGGTCCCTGCCTCTGCTCCTGCCCTGACTTCCATCAGTGACGGAGTACAGGTGGGACATGTGAGCCAAATCAACCCTTTCCTGGACAAGCACTTTGGGACAGTGTTTTTATCACAGTAACAGAACATAACTAGAACATGTGTGACTAATTTTTTAAATGTATGGTGCTTGTGTGTAAGCATGTATGTCAGTGTATATGTCCAGTGCCTGTATGAGTGCAGAGGAAGATGTCAGGATCCTCTACTGTTTTCTGTCTCATCCTTTGAGACAGGGTCTCTCCCTGCACCTGGAACAGACTGTTTCATTGAGGGTGGAAGTAGCAGGCATCAGCAATCTTCCCGTCTCTGCATTGAGTTCATAGGCGCATCAGCCCCACTCAGCATCTTTATGTGGGTGCTGAGATCTGAACTCTGATTCTCCTGCTTGTTCAGCTAGTGCTCTTACCCACTGAGCCACATCATCACCATCCTAAATTGAAACTTTAAGTGTTTTTGTTATCGAGAAGACGTCCCTTCTCAGTTCCACTGCTTTGTCCTTGTGTCACCATCCTTGACAGCTGCTAATTTGGTAGCATGGTTTGCATATAATGCCTTTTCTGTTACCACTTTTGTGAACACTCATAAGTTCCCAAAAGCCTTGTATTTACCTGACAAAAAAAGTAGCTGTCTGCCCCATTTCAGTTGAGCAATCTTCTCCCTTTTTTGAGTCGTATTAAATTCTATTATAGTATAGAAGCATGCTGCAATTAAAAATAATAATAAATAAGGGACTATGCTTATTTTTATTTTGAAAATTTAAAATAAAAGAGAAAAAAGTCTTGTTAGAGAATTAGCTGAAGATGCAGCCGAAAGTGACAGCTGAGTGTAAGAATGGTGACTGGGGGTGGTGTATGTGAGGCAAAGAAGAGATGTGTGTGTTCTCAATTATCAAAAAAGAATTCTTGCTTGTTTTATAAATATCTCTAAACACCCTTTATTTGTACCATAGATTAAAATATCATTGATAATCTCTATGTTTCATTGATTAAGTCACCAGGAATATATGAAAGTATGATGGTGCCAGTTTGACTGTCTGCAGTTGGAACATAAAACACTGGCGCATCACACTGAAGTCATGCATGTTTCACCATAGCAAGAGCACACACATATTCATTTTACAGAACTGGAACATGTTGTCATCTTCAAACTTCATATTCAGAAGTCATACACTATAGAAACACACACAGGAATGTATAGCAGAGAGAGTAAGTCAACCTGCCCCAACAATGGACTTGCTCCACCAAAGTCACATTTCCTAACATCCAAAAACAAAATCATCAACAGGAACCAGGTTCTCAAATACACAAGCCTAGGGGAGATGCTGACACTAAAAACCACCACAGAAAGGTGACATGGGACACAAATATGGAACAGAAACTCTATATTCTCTAAGTCCACAGAAATGGGGTTGGGTGATGTATGGCATTTGACAGGACACTGGAGGTATATTTTCCTCCAGTATGGATTCCCCAGCATGAACCAGGAGACCTTGTGTTCTTGTGTCTGCTCTGTGTCCTTCAAGGGTGTCTTACAGTTTTCTCTCTGACTTGCTGAATTTCAATGGCCTGGAAGAGCAGAGAAGTTGGGTCTTGGGAAGTAGCAGCATTTCCTCTCCTGGGTACAGAACATCAGTACAGATGTTAGGGGAGCAGAGTGAGCTCTATGCAAACGGTCAGGGCTGAGAGATA
This sequence comes from Dicrostonyx torquatus, assembly GCA_028555095.1. NCBI lineage: Eukaryota > Metazoa > Chordata > Mammalia > Rodentia > Cricetidae > Dicrostonyx > Dicrostonyx torquatus. The sequence continues at coordinate 228,545 of JAQHUG010000652.1, forward strand.
CTTCCACAGAGCAGAGGAATCTGAAGCAGTCTGTATTTAAGGCATTTACTGCCTCTGAATCTACTCCAATATGTGCTCAAGGGAGCAAAACAACGGGGCTTTGAACACCTTCACCATGAAGCTGTGGGAGGGGCCCAGAGTTTCTCTCCAGGGGGAGTCTGATCATGGGCTCATCTGTTTGTGGGATGCCACCAAGTTACTGACTGGAGATTAGATGACATTGGGGTCAGTTCTTCATGAAATCCCAGGCTAAGTTCAGCCTCACCCCAACATGGTTCATTCTGTTTGTTGGGTCAGTTACTACCTATTGTAGAGAATTATTTTATCTCCTCTCTAATGGATACACAATAATGGTTTTCAAAGATATAGAACCATCTCCTCAAAGTAAATATGACATCTAAACTGAATATGTATGTGACCGTATGATATTTAACACACATTTCTTTGAATCTGCAATCTTCTTTGTATTCGTTGTCTCTAAAGGAGCTAGGTCCTTAGTCTGTCCCAGGGCAGGGCTTGTTTTCCAGTTCCTGGTCAGAAACTGTGTGCCACCTCTATATCTTCCTATATAAAAGCATATATTTGAAGCTTCCCTGAACCAAAGGGAGATTTTACTTAATTTCCCAGAAAAATGTGATGCTCTGTCTGTTTGCGGTAGGGAGCCATTAAGCAGTATCTACCAGCCATGTTATCTGTTAAGTGTTGGACAGGACAGGACCCTGAGCCAAGGCTGCTTGGAGTTTTATGTTTGTTTAAGTTAATTTAAGAAATTTTTATTTGTTTGTTTGGATACATCTCTGTCTGTAGCTGTGACTGGGCGTGTTCTCAGAGATCTGCCTGCCTCTGTCTCCCAAGGGCTGGATTAAGGCATGAGCAACCATGCCTGGCAACTTGAATTTTTTTTCTTAACAATGTTAGACCAACAACAAAAGACTTTAATTTAACAAGAAGCCACACATTCAGGCTACAGCCTCATCTCGAGAACTTCCTAACAATGAGAAGCCCAGGTAGTCTTAGGAACTATGTATGCAGCACTAACCAAAATGTCGAAATATCGCAGGTACTTTTCTACACCTTTTTTTTCTCCATTTTTCTTCATTTCACAGCCTCCTGATTCACATTTAATTCTACTTCTGAATTGTTTTTTTTCTTTTTCTGTTTCTGAATTATACTTCTGAATATGTGCATCTCATAGAATTTAAATCTTCATAATGACTCTGTATCTGTTACCTTTAAAATAATACAAGGCCATCTTAGTTGTGTTAATCTCTTCCTACTGCCCACTCCTGGGTGTGGGGAAAATGCCAATTTTCTGAAAAGTTTCCCAGGAGAAGCTAATTGCCTAAAGTCATTTACAAACTTCATACACTTCAGTGTTGACTGATGGGAAAGTAGAGACTTTTAGTTCTTTTGCCTTGGGAAATGTCAAAGACTGACATCGATCAAATGCCTGGCAGGGCACCATAGCCTAGAAGCTGGCAATGACTAAGATGAGTATGCTGAGAGGGGCTCTGATGCTGTGCATGCTGAGCACAGGAAGGGGTAGGAAGGGGGAAATGAACTGATTGGGAAGAGCTTCCCCAGGTCTGAGCATGTGGAAGGTGAGAGCCCTGGTCTCCATAGACCCTCTGTTATGCCACTTCTTCCCTGGACTTTTGTGAACCCCTTCCCTGCCAGGCTGGCACAACTAGTCTAAGGCCCTAATGAACGGAACCACATGTGGATTTGGGTGTCCTAGTTAGGGGGATAAGAGGTAGGGACATGTGAAGATTAGCATGAACTATAAAGCATAGAAGTTAATAGACTCATCAGAGCGGGCATAAAAGAGGAAGCGATGGAGCTAAGAAGCTGGAGGAACTTGGCCTTGTTTCCAGAGCAGGATAATGAAACTGTCTTAGATGAGAAAGAAGGGATACTGAAATTGCTGTCACCTTAATGGTGAAGCTGTAGAACAGCAATATGCTGCCCAGGAAGGCCCATCCACCATGACCTCAGCTCTGTCTCCCCATCTTCAGGACCCATGGTGCTTTCCCTCTCCTTTCTTTCATATGAAACAGAGGTAGAAAGAGGTTCACCTTGAGCCCAAAGACAAGAGACACCAAAGCTCAGCTTTAGGTCTGTCAGAAGGGCAGGCACTGCATAGTAAAAGCTGTGTAAAAAGTAAAAAGGAGCTGCATAGTGGCCTCGCCTGAGCTTTGGGCAAGGTGTGTGTATGGTTTGCGTCGAGCAGAGAGCAGAAGTGTGCCATTGGCCTGCCTAGCACAGAGTTGGTCACTGTGATATGAAACCAATCTTTTGATTCTGCAAAGAGAAATTTATTGAGTTTCTGCCTTCTGTCCTAGGACAATCCTGAATTCAGCTATAGGGGAGATGGTGAGTCAGGGAGGGACCTGGTTTGCTCTGCAGTTAGCTGTGTGTCATCATTTCCTTTATCCAGGATAGGAAATGTGACACTCTAGTGAAGATTCTTAGAGCTGAATTATTAATATGTCCAAAGGAGACAATGCCTACAGCTGCTTTTTTTTACACAGGAGAGGTCCTCCAGCATCCCCCTGAAAATAGAGAGGGGCCACAGGGGACTAAGCTGATTTCACAATAGTCCCCATTCCACCATGAAGCATAACTTGTGTGCTCTGTGTGAGGGAGATCAGAGGGCAGGCCTGGGATCTTGGGCTTCCCACTCTGACTGTGGACAACGTTACTGCTTCTCCTCCCTCCTGAGGCCAGCCTCTATCCTCTCTCCAAGTGTGATTCACTCTCTACGAAGGTGTGTGGGACACTCCGCTCCAAGCTGTTGTTTAGAATTGTGGACAGGTGGTTGAGCCTCATGTGAGCATGGAGGACAAGATCATTGACAAAAGTGGGTGCCTGTTCTGAGGAGACCCCTGCTTGTGGTAATGACACACACAGGGAGCACAGCTTTCTAAAGCCTGGGCCTGTGTGTCAAGAGGACTGTGCAAATCCTTCTGTACCGGCTGCCTTCACAGCGGCTCCTTGTCAGCTCTGAGGTCCTAATTAGTTACTGGTTACTTCTGTGCCCAGAAAGAAAAATCACAGCCAATGGGCAAAGGAGTCCCTGATGCTTGGTCTCTAGGTACCAGATTACTTTTCTCATCCCACAGATCCCAGGGAGAAAGACAATCCAACTCACCCTAAAGGAAGCCCGCTTGATATTTGGGTCCCCACACAGATCTCAATGCTTTTGTTGTAACAGCCTTGAATGCAAGATTCACACTCCTGATCCTTCTGTACTATTGCTACACCTCTTGTGGTTTATTTGTAGAGATGCCTTTTGAGGCCATCTTTCCCGGACCTACCACTGAGCACATGTCCCCTGGCCTCACAGAGACCTTGCAACTGGGCAGACTGAGGGGCAACACAGCTTCAGTACTCTTGGCCTTCCTCTCCAGCTGTGGGGAAGAAGGAAGAATGTGGCTCATTGACAGCTGGGCTGAGACATCAAGGTAGAAGAGAAGAAAGGAGCATGGTGAGAACAGGAGGAGCAATCCCTGGAGCAGGATGGGGGCTCTTCTCACCTTTAGGAGCATGATGTCATTTCTGATGGGTTCTGGATTGAAGTCCAGATGGTGAATGGCTTTTTCCACAGGGATGATCTGCTGGGTCTCCTCTTAATGTGCACTTTCAACCTCAGTCACTGCTTTAGTCTGACCAGTTCAAAGGTTTTTGTTGGAGGGATTGTTGTTAAATTCTAACTTTACCCATGGTGATCCAATAATACACAAGTGGTTACTCCAATTTTTTTGTATCTGTGGATGTTTGATTTGTTACCGAGTATGTGATCGATTTTCGAGAAGGTTCCATGAGATGCTGAGAAGAAGGTATATTCTTTTCTGTTTGGGTGGAATGTTCTATAGATGTCAATTAAGTCCATTTGATTCATTACCTCTGTTAGATCCCGTATTTCTTTGTTAAGTTTCTGTCTGGTTGACCTGTCCATTGGAAAGAGAGGAGTGTTGAAATCTCATATGATTAGTGTATGGGATTTGATGTGTGGTTCGAGATTTAGTATTGTTTCTTTCACCTATGTGGGAGCTTTTATATTAGGGGCATAGATATTCAGAATTGAGATTTCTTCTTGATGAATTTTCCCTGTTATGAGTATGAAGTGCCCATCTCCATCTCTTCTGACTGATTTTAGTTTGAAGTCAATTTTGTTAGATATTAGTATAGCCACTCCTGCTTGCTTCTTAGGACCATTTGATTGAAAAACCTTTTCCCAGCCCTTTACTCTGAGATAATGTCTGTCTCTGTGATTGAGGTGTGTTTCTTGTAAACAGCAAAATGTTGGATCCTGTTTTTGTATCCATTCTCTTAACCTGTGCCTTTTTTAGGTGAATTGAGTCCATTGATATTAAGCGATATTAATGACCAGTGGTTAATTCCGGTTATTTTCTTTTTGGTGGTAGAGTTTGTGTGTTTCCATACTTTGAGTTGTGCTGGTGGAGGGTTGTTAGCTGTCTGCATTATTATGGGTGGTGTTTGCTTCCTTTTGTTGTGGTTTACCTTCTAGTACTTTCTGTAAGGCTGGGTTTGTGGCTAAGTATTGCTTAAATTTGCTTTTATCCTGGAATATCTTGTTTTCTCCATTGATGGAGAAAGAAAGCTTTGCTGGGCATAGTAGTCTGGGCTTGCATCCATGGTCTCTTAGCGTCTGCAGCACATCTATCCAAGACCTTCTGGCTTTCATGGTTTCCATAGAGAAGTCGGGTGTAATTCTGATAGGTTTACCTTTATATGTTTTTCACCTCTTCTTTAATGGTCTCTATCACTTTCATAAAGCTATGTTTAAAGTCGATTTCTTCTACTTCTTCTGTATTAGTTTGCTCAGATCTTCTTGTTGCATAATTGCTGGATTCTGGTGTTTTTATGTTGCTTTTCAGGTTGTTAGAGGAACTCTTGGATTGGCGCCTACCCATCTCTTCCTATCCAGGTGGATCAACTAGTAGTAGATAATGGTTACCTGCTTGGTCTGAGTGGTTTGCTCTGGTCCACTCCAGTTGGACGGATCTGAAGCAGTGGTGCTCACCAAGGACCAGCCGCCATCCAAGGGGTGGGCTTCTCTGCTGGAGCCCTGCAGATTTATACTGGACCTCGTCCAAGGCTACAGCCCTGATGCAGGCCAAATCCCACGGGGAACCCGGGGCCCGTCAAAGGGGAGCGTTGCTCAGGGACACTCTGGGGTGTGGAACACAGAAAAGCTGGGGGAGGGGAGAGGGAGCCTCCCAATAGAGAAGAGCGCCTACTGGGCTAGGACTTGTTCTTACCACTCCAGTTGGGCGGATCTGAAGCCGTGGCGCTCACCAAGGACCAGCCACCATCAAAAGGGACCAGTTGACTTTTAAAGTGGTTGGGAAATAGTAAGGGGTCCTCATCCCAAGATGAAGAACAACAGGCAATTATAAAGTGCTGAGAGAGGGAGAAATAGTCTTCCCCAAAGATGAGTCCCCTTTATTAATAGTTACCCAATCCCAAGTGTTCAGATATGAAAGAAATATGTATTCAGGCAAATGTAAACTGAATCTGCAGGATGGATTATATATATATGTATATATATATCTATATACATATAAATATATAGATATATAGTGGGTATAGAGTTAATTTATTAGAGGGTTTCGGGAGGATAGGAGAGAAAGTGAGAAAAAGAGAGCGAGAGAAAGAAAGAGAGAGAGAAAGAGGAAGATGGAAGAGGAGGGGAGAGAAGAGAGGACTAAGATGAGCTTGCCTCAATAGGAAGAGAAAGATTGGGAATTGGTGGAGCTTGTCTCTCTCTCTTTTTAAATTTATTTATTATGTATACAATATTCTGTCTGTATTTATTTATTATGTATACATTATTCCGTATATATTATGTCTGCAGGCACCAGACCTCATTACAGATGGTTGTGAGCCACCATGTGGTTGCCGGGAATTGAACTCAGGACCTTTGGAAGAGCAGGTAATGCTCTTAACCGCTGAGCCATCTCTCCAGCCCCTGGAGCTTATCTCTTAAAGGGACAGGGTACTGTCTGGGTTCATCCTGCCAAGTGACAGGGAAGACCAGCATAATCCTAACATTCTCATCTTTCTTTTATCATAAAAGGTGCGGAAGTTAAATGGGATATCAGGTGGAACAGAAATAGGGGTGCTGGGCTCTCAAGATTGCTTCTTGTTCATTCGTGGGTGTCAAATCTTGTGGAACCTAAAAAGGCTGGGATGCTGGCTGTGTCCTGGGGTATCTGGGTGCTTCACTGCTGTCCAGGCTCTGTGGAACTGTCCAGTGTCTCTTGGGCCTGGCCAGGTGTTGGCAAAGCAGAGGACAAGATTAAATTTAAAAAAAAATTCTTTAGGTCCTGGTGACGGGGAGGGTGTCAGGTAGAGGTGGGAAGATTTGGGCTCTTAGGGCCTGGTAATTGAGGGAGGGGTACATTTGACCTGTTTAAGGTGAATCCTCCAACTTACAATCCTGAAACTTACAAGAGTTTTTTGAGTTTGTGAAAATATAAGTTTTAGACACGTACTTTGTATAAACGGCAGTGTATTTATGCCAGAAATGACTGCGACAAATGTTTTTGCACAATGAAAAGTGTCTTTTAGGTAGAAAACGACCAAAGAGAATTTAAAATCTTGATCTTACAGTATAGTAGTATAGTACAATGCCAAAGATAGATTAATAGCTTATCAAAATTTTATAATGTTAAGACTATGGACAGCAGCATGAGAGAGAAATCTGATAACTTTATTTTTACACACTTCCTTGTACCCCGAAACATCATTTTTATCCTCAGTTTTTTTTTAATCGAGATGGGGTTTCTCTGTAGCTTTGGAGCTTCTCCTAGAACTAGCTCTTGCATACAAGGCTGGCCTCAAACTCACAGAAATCCATCTGCCTCTGCCTCCCAAGTGCTGGGATTAAAGGCAGGTGCCACCACAGCTCGGCATATCCTCAGACCTTCATATACACCTTAATAACTTGCTTTTGCATTCCCTAAAACACCTTCTGACACCAGAAAACTGTTTTAGACCCTCACATCTTTTTTTGCTTATTTTTTTTTAAAAATTAGATTTTTTTAAAAAATACCAATCCAAGTTCTCACTCTCTCCTCTTCTCCCATCCCCTCCATATATCCTCCCACACACCCCCATCTAATCCTCAGAGAGGGTAAGGCACATTGCCTTGTGGAAGGTCTAAGGTCCTCCCTACTATATCTAGGCTGAGTAAGGTATACATCCAAAGAGAATAGGATCCCAAAAAGCCAGTACATGCAGTAGGAATAAATCTTGGTGCCACTGCCAGTGGCCCCTCAGTCTTCCCCAGTCATGTAACTGTCAACCACATTCAGATGAACTAGTTTGGTCCTATACTTGTTCCTTCCCAGTCCAGCTGGAGATGGTGAGCTCCCATTAGCTCAGGTAGACTGTTTCAGTGGGTGAACCCATCATGGTCTTGACCTCCTTGCTCATATTCTCATTCCTTCCACTCTTCAACTGGACTTTGGGAGCTCAGTCCAGTGTTCTGATGTGGGTCTTTGCCTCTGTTTCCATCACTTGCTGGATGAAGGCTCTATGGTGATATTTAAGATAATCATCATCCTGACTATAGGGTAAATCAAGATTAGGCCTCCTCTCCCCTATTGCCCAGGGTCCTAGATGGGGTCATTCTTTTGGATTCCTCGGAATTTCTCTAGAGTCAGGTTTCTGCTAACTCTATAATGGCTCCCTCAATCAAGATATATCTCTCCTTGCTCTCATTGCTGTCCTTCCTCCATCTTGACCATCCCATTCTCTTAAATTCTTCTCTACCCTCCCCCTCCCCCAACCCCCATGCTCCCAACCCTGCCAGTCAATCCTGTCCATTTTCAATTTCCAGGTGGGTCTATATATACTTTTCTTTGGGTTCACCTTATTACTTAGCTTCTCTAGGATCATGAACTATAGGCTCAATGTCCTTTATTTATAGCTAGTATCCACTTATGAATGAGTATATACCATATTCATCTTTTTGGGTCTGTGTTACCTAACTCAGGATAGTGTTTTCTAATTCCATGCATTTGGATGCAAAAATCAAGATGTCATTTTTTACCACTTAGTAGTACTCTAATGTGTAAATATGCCACATTTTCTTTATCCATCCTTCAGTAGAGGTGCTTCTAGGTTGTTCCAGGTTCTGGCTATTACAAATAATGCTGCTATAAACATAGTTGAACAAATGCTTTTGTAGTATGGTTGGGCATCTTTTGGGTATATTCCCAAGCATGGTATTGCTGGATCCTGAGGTAGGTTGATTCCCAATTTTCTGAGAAACCACCATACTGGTTTTCAAAGTGGTTGTACAATTTTGCATTTCCTGCAGCAATGGATGAGTTCCCCTTGCTATACATCTTCTCCAGCATAGGCTATCATTAGTGTTTGAGCTTTGCATCTTAAAACACCTACTATTTAAACATTGTAAGAAGTTATGCTGAAATCTGCTTTGTGAGGTTGTCCCTTTTAAACTGACAAATCTCCCATCTGTCACACTGCATCAGAGTCCTTGAGAAGGATAAAATTTTACCTGAGTTATTGATTTAAGAATGACAGAGAACTTACTTGATTGACTTCCTAGACAGCCACTCCCCAGTGTCCTTCTGCTGTCAGTGTAGGGCCTGCCGGTCTTCAGAAGATCCTGCAGTTTAGGAGTTCGTAGGAAGACCAGCCTACCTTGCCCTGGGCAACCAAGCAGTCAACTCCATTGTCTTGTTGTCCACTCTCTAGAGGTCTTCAGCAGTTTAGATAAATGGCAGTTTTTCTCAGTGGTTAGCGCTTTCACTTGATGAAATGAGTTATGGATGGATGTTCTTCTGTGCTCATTTATCTTCTTTGGAGGAAATGGTATTGCTGCCAGGAGCCAACCTGGCTATCTCTTATGGAAAGCCTTTTAATAATTAAACATTTAAATGCTGTATTCTCCAGATCTCTGAGTATTTGAGGGCTGTCTATAGGGTTTATATGAGTAGACAAGCTTTGCCTTTAGTTACTTAAGTACACAGGGAGCTAGTTAAGGCTTTACCCTTGAAATTAATTGTATCAGTACCCAGTACCCACCCACAATTAAAGAACTTGATCATGTATAAGATGACCCTTAACTTGTATTTCTCAACAGTCTGCAGTAGGTTGGCAACTTCCATAAGATTAGGACTTTACATTACATTCCTGTCAGATTTAGTTTTACAAATAATGATTTTGAATTGAAGCTCCTTTAGTGTCAAAATTAAAGCTCTTAATGAGTTCAGGAAAGAAATCAGGATAGCCATTCCGTGGGTATCAAATATATGTTGTTACTTATTTAAATTCTCTATAAGCTTGGTGTTGAACTCTTGGTAAAGACATAAGTACTTAGCTTTTGTTAATCTGAAATAGATCTTTATAATCCTAAATTTTTGTCATTATATAGAATATATTTTAAAACAGAGTGAATCACACATACAGCATGTGTAACAGATTTAACCATATATTTATCATTTAGAAGTACATACCAATTTAAAATATTTGAGACTTATTGCTTCCTTAATCTAGAAGGAGAGGCAATGAACAGAGCTCATTAGGACTGCTTAAAACATATTTTAGGGGCCTGAAGAGATGGCTCAGAGTTTAAGAGCACTTGCTGCTCTTCCAGAGATCCTGAGTTCAATTCCCAGCAACCATGTGGTGTCTCATAACCATCTTTAATAAGATCTGGTGCCCTCTTCTGGCATGCAAGCAGAACGTTATATACATAATAAATAAATCTTAAAATAACTTTTTAAAAGTAACTACATGTACAAATATACACAATTGAATTCAGGTTGCATACACATATACACACATACGGAGTTAAAGGTAGCTTATATTCATACATAAAGTTGAATCAAAAGTCACATGCATGCACACACACATATATTAAATAGGAGTTGAAAGCAGATGAGAAGAGCATTGGGCCCTACAATGAAATGGAATGGGTTAACAGTAGCGGTAACACCACGACCCCCCTTCTCCAATGCCCAAAATAGGGACATCGGCCAAGATTCCCTGCTAACAGAAGCAGGATTCCAGGTGCCTTGGTATCTTTAATGCAAGGCCACTCGGACCCACGGCAACAGTAAGCCTATAGTCTGAAGGTCGGGCCTAGCTAAGAGATAAAGGATGAATAGAAAACACCAGATGTACCTAGACAAGGTCAAGCTGACATGACTGAACTTTTCCCTTGCCTCAAAGTAGCTAATAGAAACTGTATAATCATCTGTTCATGTAAAATATAAATACTGACTATAGTCTGTAAAGGCATGCTCAGTTCAGGGCATCCTCAGTTCTGAGACATTAAACTCTCTTGCATTTTGCATCCAGCTGGCCTCTGATGTCTTGTGTCTTGAAGGTGGGTTGAAGGCACCCAGGTCTCTGGGGTCTTTCACCAAAAGCATGCCACTGAGCAAAACACACGAGATGTAACAGAGTCACTCTGAGGAATTTAGAGATAAAAATGTAACTAAAAGGCAAGAAGAGGCAGAGTACCTTCAGTAAAGATGGCAATTAGGTTACCTGACCTGCCCTTAATCAAGATGGCGGTGGTCACCTATAGCAAAGGTGGTAGTGAGGTCATCCGACCTGGCCTCCTTGCCCTTAGTCAAGATGGCGGTGGTCATGTGGTGCAAGACACAGAGAAGCCACATGTTTTTTAGAGTAGCCCAGCAAATTTTAAACAGGTCTGAATAACAAGAGAGACTTACAGGACATGTAGAACATACATTTAAAACAGAATCACATCTGTGTGTCCTCACCATTCACACATTCTTTCATACATGAAGTAGACAGGAAAATTCGCCAGCACTGCTAGTCCACCGTAGGGTGGGAAGAGGGACCGGCACCATCAGAGACAGGGCTTCCTGAACAGTGGGGATAGGACAGGTAGAAGAGAGATAGATCCGCCCCAGACTGGGCTCTACTGTGGTGGAAGGCAGTAGGGGTGCCGGTGGGACAGAGTTTAGCATGGCTGGATTACCCACTGGGAATGAAAGGCAGACAGGCAAACAGAAGGGACAAAGATCAGAGGCCTCACTTTCAAATATGGATCACGGACAAAATGTTATGAAGAGTGGGAATGGCAGAGTTTCCATGAGTAAGGTAGGGATCATCCCTTAGATTCCAGCGTCCCAGAAACTAAGAAGGGAAGACCAGACATGAATGGCACGGGCTGCCCCTGTAGTCCGTCAAGCACAAAGGCAGGGGCCAGGGGCTCTGAGCCCCTGGGACTGTAGGTGCCCAGTACCGGGGCTTTTGGAGCAAAGCCAGAAGGCGAGGACCTCTCAGGCCAAATGAATCCTTATTCATGAAAGCAGTGAGCCTGAACCTGAACTGAAGTGAGCTACTGGTTTCTTCCCTGCCACAGGGGAAGAATGCAAGCCTAGAAGCATGGCCAGGGACACTTCCATTTGCTGCACTCTGTGTGAAATGAAGACCAGTCAAGCTGCTAACTCAGACCCATGTCCACAGATTGGAAAGGGGGTCCTGTCTGTCACATGATGAATAAACCCCATAGAAGAAAACTTTTCCAACCTGTACGAGGACATGCCTGTGAAAGTATAAGAAGTTTACAATACACTGGACCAGAAAAAATTTCGCTTTGCCACATAGTAATAAAAGCACTAAAGATACAGAATAAAGAAAGAATATTAAGAACTGCAAAGGAAAAAGGACAAGTAACACATAAAGGCAGACCTGTCAGAATCACACCTGAATTCTCAATGGGAAACAATGAAAGTCAGAAAGTCCTGAACACATAGATGTTCTGCAGACACTAAGAAACCACAGATTCCAGTCCAGACGACTATACCCAGCAAAGCTTTCAATCACCATAGATGGAGAAAACAAGATATTTCATGACAAAACCAGATTTAAAAAATACTTATCCAAATTACATTGGATTACACAAATCCAGCACTATCAAAAATTCTAGAAGGAAAACTCCAACCCAAGGAAATTAGCTACACCCACAAAACACAGGCAATAGATGATCCCACAACAGCAAAACCCAAAGAAGGGAAACACACACACAATACCACCACCAACACGAAAACAGAAAATAACAGGAACTGATAATCACTGGTAATTACTACCTCTTAATATCAATGGTCTCAATTCGCCTATAAAAAGACACAGGCTAACTGAAATATGAAAAGAGTATCCATTCTTCTGCTGCACACAAGAAATACTTCTCGACTTCAAAGACAGACATTACCTCAGAATAAAGGGCTGGGAAAAGATTTTTCAATAGAATGGACCTAAGGAACAAGATGGAGTAGCTATCCTAATATCTAACAAAATAGATTTCAAATTAAAATTAATCAAAAAGGATGAAGAAGGACATTTTATATTCATCATAGGAAAAATCCATCAAGATAAAGTCTCAATTCTGAACTTCTATGCCCCACAAACAAGGGCACCCTCATTTGTAAAAGAAACATTACTAAAGCTTAAATCATACATGAATTTAACAGACATCTATAGAACATTCCATCCAGACACAGAAGACTATACCTTCTTCTCAGCACCTCAGTGATGTGACAGACTTTACTGACTCCCCATGGGAGGCCTCACCCTCTGGGATGACTGGGTAGGAGGTGAGGTGGGGGGATGTTGGGGGAGTGGGAAGAGGGGAGGGAGAAGGAACTGGGATTGGTATGTAAAATAAAAGAGATTGTTTTTTAAAAAAGAAGAGAAAAATATTGAGAGCTATAGACTCGGTCTGGTAAATTTTGGTTTGTGTTCTTATTTATTTATAATGTTTTATTTTAATAATGTTTCTGGGTGGGAAAGTGGGTGGATCTGGATGGAGATTGAGGGAGTCAGCTATGCTCAGAATATATTGTATGAAAAAATAATATTTTTTTTTAAATAATTTTTTTTAAAAGGAAAGGAGTAAAGAAAAGAAGCCACTCAATTTGTATAGACCAGTTTAGAGTGTTTTGGTGACCTGAGGGCTGCATGTCATTCAGAATTGGTATCCATATAGCCCAACATAAAATCATAAGCTGCCTGAGAACATTATGAGATGTGTGTGTGTGTGTTTTAGGAACTATATTGTGACTCTTGAGCACGAAGTTTGTAGATGACAACATGTTCCAATATCGTGTAAAGTGAACATATGTGTGCTCTTGCTATCGATACACATGCATGGCTTTAGTTTGATGGTAGAATGAGGCCTCAGCTGTTTCATCTTGCAACTGCAAATGGTCAAAATTGACACTATAAAATTTGCATGTGCTCCCAGTGATGTAATAAATGGAATGCAGAAATTATCAATGATGTCTTATTCTGCTGTTGCAGACAATGGGTGTTTAATGCTATTTGGAAAACAAGCAAGCATTCTTTATCATCATTAAGAGCACACGCATCTCAGCCATGCCTCACACACCATCACCCAGCTAGCATTCCTACACTCAGCTGTCACTTTGCACTGCATCTGCGATGTTGCCATATCAAACCTTGCTTTATATTTTCTTGTCAATTTTCATAATAAAAGTAAATATAGTTCCTTATCTATTATTATTTATAATCACAGCATGACTTCTATAGCATCATGTAAGAAAACAGAACTCAAAACAGAGAGAAGCTGGTGATGGTGGCATATACCTTTAATCCCAATACTGAAGAACAGAGACAGGAGAATCTATTAGTTCAGGACCAGCATGGTCTACACAGCAAATTCCAGGACAGCCAGGACTACACAGATATCCTGTCTCAACAACAACAAAAAAAGAGAAAGAAACTGGAGAACGGCCCGTACGGCAGGCCCTTGGAGAGGGCTTCAGATCTAGCCACCCCCACCGGAGGAGAACTCGGCCCTTTTGACTGAGGTAAGCCCTTGGAGAGGGCATCTGACCTA
>JAQHUG010000652.1:257894-271084 GCA_028555095.1 Dicrostonyx torquatus
GAATAGCACTACCCAGAGTGGGACAGGCCCAGTTCCATCCGTTAGCAACTGAGAAAGTACCCCACAAACATGCCCATGGTCAATCTAATGGACACAATCCTCAAATGAGGGCTCCTCTTCTGGTGTTTCTAGTTTGTGTTGAGTTGACAGAAAGTACCCAGCACAGCCAGTTAGACAGGCTCTGTGGTAAAAAGCTAGACATGTGGTTATATGGTTGTATTTAAAAGAATAAAACAAAACAAACCCTGATGACCATTTGTCGACAGTGAGTCCACTGAGAGGTGTACAAACAGCGTCTCAGATCTGTCAGGCTCTAAGAAGTGAGGAATATTTATTTCTAAATTCATTTGTCTCACCAGATTATAACCAAGTGAATTTAAAAAACTGAAAATAATCTATCCAAAGAAATTTGAAGTAGAGAATCACTCATTTTAAATCTCATTCTTTAGTGATGGATGGCAGTGCTGATGCTAAATAGAACCCAACCTGACATTTTGATTACCGGTTAGTGATGATGGAGCCAATGTCACTGAAGAAATGGCATGTTTATTGCCATTGAAAAATGCTAAATAAATATATTTTAATGGGCATATGGAAATTATCGAAGTGTTTTCTTCATCGATGACCAGCCTAACTAGTACAGCTGCTGCTAATGCCCAGAGATGATAGTTCAAAGAGAAAGACCCAGTCTGGCAGAAGCGCTGGCGAGCAGAAGCAGCTGTATCTCCGAGATCAAGTGCAGCATGGTCTACAGAGCAAGTTTCATAACTGCCATGGCTACACAGAAAAACCCTGTCTCAAAAATAAATGAATGAATTAACAAGCAAATAAAGAAAATGAAAATGAAAATCAACATAAAAGTAGAGGAACTCATAAAATTAAGAGTAGACAGTGCAATCACCACACTAACCTCATGTTTAATGATATGTCCTGGCAGAGGTCATCAAGAAAACCTAGGTACAGAGAATAAGGTCTCAGTGGGAATGGTGGGAGATGAGAGGGAATGATCTTGGGTAAAAATGCCCAAAATACAATCGAATACATATACAAAATTATCAAGAAGAAGAAAAAGTAAGTTCTAAAAGGACATTTAATGCAAAAATCATTAAAAATGGGTAACATCATATAGATCATCGTCAATACTCAATTTCATAAGGGACAAGGGATTAAATCATCTCCAATGCCAGGATTTCTTGAAAAGTGTTCATGCTAGCTTTGGTGACATCATTTACATTTTAGAGGTAAGATGGCCAAGCTAAGGACATTACCAAAAGATTGTCAAGTTATTTCCAATGTTGTAAACAATATTCATTGGGAATGGAATACTCAATTACAGACTGACCTTTTAGTGCATTTGACTGTTCATTTTATCTTGAACGGGAAATCCAATCTCTCAATACCATGTTTCACACACCATAAATGCTACAGGTGAAGTTTGAATTATGGTAAGCTCAAATTTAAGCCAATAATTGCATGCATTTTAACACAGCTGAATATGGTTTTGTGAAAAGTGATATAGCCTTGTTACTACTTTTGAGAGAGAATTTGAAAACAGATATCAAGATTTTCTGAAGTAATATCACTGTTTTGGTATAATCACAATCCCATTTTTTTAATCAACATATATGCTATCTGCAGATTTTACCTTCTGATTTTCAATTGGAAATGCCTAAAACTGCAATCCTTTATTCAACATAAAATATTTTTGATCATGCCCATTGTCAACATTTATGGGCCTTTAATAGGACCTTCTCAGAGATGAGAGCCCACCCTTCACGTCACACTGGATTCACGCCATCAGCTTTTCATAGCACCTATGCTTGTGAATCACAGGTCTTAGGAATTGAGCATGCAGGCCTGGGGAGATGGCTCAGAATTCTTAATGGTAGAGACTGCTCTTGCAGAGGACCCTAGTTCAGTTCTGAGCACGCATGTTGAATGTCTTATGACACTTGTAACCTCAGCTCCTCCAGCCTCCAAGGGTGTGTGTACTCACATGCACATGCCAAATCTGAACACAGACACATACACATAATCCATAGTTAAACTCCTTGATGTAGATATCTTCTAGATATGAAAGGGAACTACACCTATGAAATCTCAGCAATATGACTGCTCAAATAAGACCTAAACAATGACAATACCAGTTGAGCTTCCAAAATGGTAGGGAAAATAGTAGGGGGCCCCATTCTAAGATGAAGAGCAACAGGAAATTATTAAGTGCTGAGAGAGGGAGAAATAGTCTTCCCCAAAGATGAGCCCCTCTAATGGTTATCCAATCCCAAGTGGTCAGACCCAAACTAAATATGTATTCAAGCAATAATAAACTTACTCTTTAAGCTGGATATATATTTTTTATCTTCATGTATGTTGAGAGAGAGAGAAAGAGAGAGAATGATAACTAAAGAATAAGGGGCCTTGAATCTGAATGGAATGGAGAAACCTGGGAGGAGTTAGAGGGATAATGGCGGATGGTATGATTATATTTTAATTTTTCCAATAATTCCAAGTGTTAAGCACACTAACAGTAAAATCAGAACCAAAATATCTCATCCCATCTTAGGAATTCATTGCCCATAAAGCCAGTTGTATCCAACAAGTCCATTTGTTTCTTGAAAGCATTGTCCAATAGCCCACAAAGTTCGCGTTGTCCTTATTCACTGTATTTGTTTATTTGCTCTTTCTTTCTTTTTTTTCTGAGACAGCATTTCTCTGTGTACCCTTAGCTGTCCTGGAACTCACTCTGTAGATCAGGGTGACCTTTTTAACTCTAGATATATGTCTGCCTATGTCTCCCGAATGCTGGGGTTCAAGGCATGTGCCACCACTGCTCTCCTTACTTTTAAGATAAAAATATACCAAAACAAATCCTATTTTTTATATGTGTTCAAATTCTTTATTAGATATCACCAAATTGAAGCCTGATCCATGGTTTTAAAAGATCGCCCCTAAATGGGTACCATATAATTAAAAATTTTCTATTCTGTAAGGATTTTGTTGCCTATCTGTATGTGCAGATAATGTATCATTTATATATGGTTTCTTTTCAGGGAGGAATGATCAATTTTCCTTTTAGCTTGTATAGTAATGTGTATCCCAAAGCAGTTATCCCTTCACTGTGGCCCAGAAATGCCACAAAGTTCCAACCCATGGAATGGATGATTAATTTAGATCCCATTAATATCTGGACTGCAGTTCACAACTAGGACAAGAAAGCCTCTATGGAGAACAAGTGTGAAAGGAGAAAATTAAAAAATCTCTGAAAACCATAAAGATGTGGTGGCAAAACAGGACCCAGGTTGCTCTGTGGTTGTTCTGGATATCACACACACACACACACACACACACACACACACACACACACACACAATGACTAATGTTCTTAGGGCAAGGCTAGCCTGTCTCACCTGTGCTCTAAGTTCAGCTCCTCAGCTCACTCCAGTCAATATCAGCCTTTTCAAGAGCTGGATCTCTGTCTCACACCTGGATCTTGTCCACTAATAGTCATTCAAGGTCCTTGTTTATCTACACTAAATCATAGGCAATATTGTAGAAAATACCACTGCAGTCCTCAGCAGGGAAGCCAGTGTTGATCGAATCTTCCTGACCTTTAACTTCAATCCTGAAGCTCTTGCTTAGAGATAACCACCAATACATAATAAACTGATACATGTCATCTCTGATTCATTATTGTTCTTAACTATGTGTGACAGTAGGACATGATCATTGGCCACAGGACAAACACTATCTTTTGAAATTTTTCTAGCAGTTAATGAGAGTCAAAGTGAGGTAAGATTAATTCATCAGACTATGCCAACAGATGGTCCACAGTGTGATCAGAGGTCTCAGAGGTTAATGGGAAGATGTACTGAAGCTCTGCCTAGCCAAGTATGGCTCTGCATGGTAACTCTCACCAAATACTGTATAACTTTGTCTGTGTATTTGTAGTGCTATAATTGTTTCATGGTAAATTGGTGGTCTGTATTATTTAAAATGTAAAGAAAGAAACCAAAAAAACCCAGAAGAAATATTACCAGAATTAAAAAAAAATGTAAGAGATAAAAAGGACAGACTTTTGGCTCAGTGCAGACACCGTGGACTTCCTGGAGTCTCAGACCCTTCTCAACCACAGCCTGCACACATTTTACTTTCTTGGTTTTATCACAGTTACTCATGCCAATGCGGTGACAGTGTCATTTTTACCCAAACCTGAAAATGTCCTTAAGTACTGTCGCCTACCAGAAGCAGAGGTGCTCAGGTTTAAAATGTCTGTGAGGTCACTGAGTGCTCAGCTCCTTCATCCCTTCAAGGGCTGTGTCCACTCTGCCCTCCTCCAACCTGTGCAGCCTCCTAAGAAGATGGCAGCAGTCCTGATTCTCCTGACTTTTCTTCTGCCACTTGGAGCTGGAGTGGATGAGTGAACACCCCAGTTCCAGAGGTGCCATCCCATAATACCTGTGTAGAGTCTATGCTCATCTCTAGTCAGGAACTGTCCTGCACTGAACCAGGGGTTTTCTTTTTTTTTTTCTTTTTTCTTTTTAAATTTATATTTTTTTATTGTTAAAAGAAAAATTTACATTTACTCCCCTTGTTCCTGGCCCTCCCGCTCCCCCACTACCCCACTGCCCTCCCCTGAACCAGGGGTTTTTTAAACCTCAGATTTTTAAACCTGAGGTGTCTCGGATATACTGAGTAAATTTGGGAACGTGGGGATCATAGGAGAGGGTGTAAAATAAGCGGGAGAAAGGGAGGGGAGCAGAGAAAAATATGTAGCTCAATAAAAACAATTAAAAACAAGAACGGATGGAAATAGAAAACTCTATCCTTAGTGAGATATCCCAAACCCGAAAAGATGAGTATGGTATGTACTCACTCATTAGTGGACCCTAGCCTTTAACAAAGGACATTAAGCTTATAGCTCACAAGCCTAGAGAAGTCAAATAGCATGGTGAACCCAAAGAAAAACACATATATAGATCCTCCTGGAAGTCAGAAGCAAACAAGATTGCCAGGCAAAAGTTGGAAGCACGGGTGTGGGGATGGGGGTGGAGGTAGGGGTTGGGGGTGGGGGTAGGTGAAAGGGAGGGGGTAGAAGGGAGAAGGAAGAACTGGGGAGAGCCTGGGGGTGGTGGAGGGTGGAGATAGAGGAAGGGTGGATATTGGAGAAAGGAATAAGATATCTACATTAAGGGAGTCATTTTAAGATTGGCAAGAGACTTGTCTCTAGAGGGGATCCCAGGTGTTCCCAGGGATGTCCCCAGCTAGGTACTTGGGAAGCAGAGGAGAGGGTGCCTGAACTGACCTTGTCCCATAGTTACATTGTTGAATATTTTGATCGTCACCATAGAAATTTCACATGATGGATGGAGATAGAGCCAGAGACCCACATTCACATCAGAGGAAGGGACTGAGTTACCAAGGGCCAGTGGAAGAGCAGAAGGAGGGAGAAGATAAGCAAGGAAGTCAGTACCGTGAGGGACTGGCCCACCAACTGAGACAGTGTGCTTGATCTATGGGCAGCTCATCAAATCCAGCTGGACCAGGACTGAATGAGCATATGACCAAACTGGACTCTCTGAATGTGGCTGCCAATGGGGACTGACTGAGAAGCCAATGATAATGGCACAGGGACCTATCTACCTCTTCTGCATATATTGGCTTTTTGGGAACCTATTCTATATGGATGCACACCTTCTTAGACTGAGATGGAGCGGGGAGGGCCTTGGGCTTTCCACAGGGCAGGGTATCCTGCCCCATCTTAAGGAAGCAGAGGGAGGGTGGTGGGGTAGTGGGGGAGCGGGAGGGCCTGGGACAAGGGGAGTAAATGTAAATTTTTCTTTTAACAATTAGAAAAATACAAAAAAAAACCAAGAAGGGAGATGTCTCAGAAGACTCATGGGCACTAGCTTCCTCCTGCTCTTTATTGATCTGGAGACTGAATCCTCCCTAAAAAGAGAAGTGGCAGAGAAGGCAAAGTTACTAAAAACTACATCATTAATTTTATTTGATCACAGGGCAAAGGGAGCTTTACCAAATGGCCTGCAATGGGGTAAGGTCACCAGCTCAAGAACATTAGCATTATTAGTAACCTCCACCCTCAGGCTGCTGAAGAAAGAACCTAGGGTGACAAGGTGCCTGAGCTGCACACTCAACTGGCTGTGCGGTCTAGTTTTGGTTAGCCTCTCCACTTCCTCAACTATTCCTGTACTCCTCCAATGTCACCCAGGCTCTGATCCCGTGAGGTCTGAATCACCCTTTTGCTATGTACAGACATAAAGCATTTAATGAGATTTCAAGATATGTGTCCCCTAAAATAGGATAATTGTAGAAAATCCACTTCCATAGTGGAAAGAAGGTCAGATTTGTGGGAAAAAGATTAGAAAATGACACCAATTAGGACTTTAGTGGTGTTGGGGAGACTAACAAATAATTACCAAAGCAAGACATTCTCAGCTTACAACATCATGAAGATAGAGATTGTCCCTCCATGTGTTTGTAAAGCAGGGGCTGGAGGAGATGTCCAACTCACTCTTCCTCTGAGAAGGGCCCCGAGGCTTAAGATTTAGCAAAGATTATTCAATGTGCAAGGAATTTGGTCTATAACAATCTTGGGAAATTGCAGCTCTCACCCTCACTTCTCCCTAGATCTTCACTTCTGACCTCATCTGCTGCTTTTAGAAACCCCAAATTCAAGTCTTTCTTTCACAGAAGATCATTGGGGGACATGAAGTCAAGCCTCACTCCTGTCCCTACAAGACCTTTATTGAGTTTGTAGTTTATGATGGGGATAGGAGATTCTGTGGCTGCTTCCTAGTGTGAGATAACTTCGTGCTGACAGCTGCTCACTGCAATGGAAGGTGAGGAGAAGCAGCTGGCTCATGCTTTCTGAGACCCCAACAGGAGTTTTCATTCTTTACTTGTGGATGCTACTCTGAGAGCTTACTAGAAGGAAGGCTCGTGAAAATGGAAGTCATCAGGGAAACTGAGGTCAGAGGTTGAGAGGTCAGAGCCAAGAACACTCTTGAATTGAGTTGGCCAAACTAAAGCAGTGGCTGAGGTTGAAAGAACACACTCAGAGTTAATGTTGGCCAGGCAGTGGTGGCACATGCTTTTAAGCACTTGAGATGTAGAAGCTGGTGGATTTCTGTGAGTTCGAGGACAGCCTGGTCTACAAGAGTTAGTTCCAGGACAGACTTAAAAGCTCCATGCTCCCAATTTACTCAGGAGATCTTGTTTTTTTTTTCTACTTCCCATGTAGATTAGATCAATGTAAGCCTCTCTTAGGGTAATTCTCTGTAGTTGGAGGATGCTTGTTTGCTTCCTAGCCACCCAGACCTGAAATAATTACACAGAAACTATATTATTTACAACACTGCATGGTCAATAGCTTAGCCTTCTCATTAGCTAACTTTTACATCTTAAATTACCAATTCTTATTATTTTATATTTTATCACAAGGCTGGTTGTTTACCAGTAAGTTTTGGGGTATTTGTCTCCTTTGGCAGCTACATGGTGTCTCTCTGAGTCTGCCTTCTTTTTTCCTTTATCTCTGCTTGGAATTCCCACCTTGCTCTATTATGTCCTGTCATAGGTCCAAACAGCTTTATTATTCATTAACCAATAGTCATAAAACGTATTTACAGCTTAGAGAGGATAATTCCATATTATCTCCCCTTTCTGTCTAAATTAAAAGGAAGGATTTAACTTTAACATAGTAAAATTATTTATAGCAAAATATGTATCAAGCAAGAATTACAGTTACAATATTTCTATCAAATTTATCTTTTATCATAACTATGTAAAGCTATAATTATAACTACCTATTCTTCAACTCTATCAAAGACACTAGAAGAATATAATATTACCTAAGTTAACAGGAAGTGAATTGTAATCAACTTCCAAAACTCTAGAATTGACAGAGATATCTCACTGCCTGGACCCAAAGTTCTTCTGTAACATTGGGGTATCCATTTTCAGCCTACAGGCCCATAGTATTTGGCAAACTTTTCCATGAAGCAGGAAATTTGAAAGACTGTTTTCCCTCTATTGGCAGTTTGTCAGTCACTTCCTTCTGTATCCCGCAGAATGTCTGGCAGACTCTTTCATGAAGCAGGAACCCTGAAGGATTGTCTCACCTTTAAGCTAGTTCAGGAGTCATTTTTCTGTGGGTTCTGCATGTCCAGTTCATACACCCTGCCATCAAGCAATCCAGGCAAGAGCAGTTTCTTGCTCAGATGGCTAACAAAATCTATAAGGAGCCTCTTTGATGCCCATCATTCTCTTAAAGAAGGTTGGTGCTGCCAGTAGCAGAAGTGTCTTATTGTCATGAAAAGTCCTAAGTTCTTAAAACATTTTAATGTCATATTTTGTTAGTCTTTGAAAGGTTTGAAGAATACCCATCCATCTGAAATATATCTGGTACATTTAGAAAACCTAACTATCATGATTACAAGACTGAATATTATAAATGACTATCTATTAACCTGTATTTCTTAATTATACATTACATTTTTAAATGAGCTGCACAAACACAATACCTTAATCAAGAGCAGAAATAAACATATAACAAAATTGACCTTAAATTTATATCAATAAATCAAAATCCATACCAATGTACAGTATTCATTTCTATAGCATATTCCCATTTTAAATGTAAACAAACATTTATAAACAGTCATTTATGGAATTTGGGTGTTATTCTGTAGACAACTTCCTGCTGACTGGGGACAGCATTAATCAGGTCATTCATGGAGATTCCTGTGTGTGGTAGTTCCTTATCAGGCAGCGGTCCTTAAACTTTCATGTATGTTGGGCCATGTAAGTCATTGCTTATCATGTTTGATCAAACCATATTAGCCAGTAAGGAATCCATAACTTTTTATCCTCTGTGGAAACAAAAGCAGAATCTCTTCCAAAGCAACATATACTTAGACTAAAAGTTTTAAGTCAAGATATTTTTAATATATATGTATATATGCATATATATTGTAATCTGTTCAATGAAATGTCTCTCTGTGCTTAGCTCATTCCCAGTCAAAAATTCAAAGAAAACAAACACAATAGTATACATAATCCAGACTCTCTGAATGTATTTTATTTTTATGTGGCTTTTTGGTTACATTTTCTACAAGTTTAATATTTATTTTATTATCTTTACTCCTTTAACCTATGACTGTCTGCACTCTTTTATATTATAACTGTCTCTACTCTTTTTACTCTCTTTCCCAAGCCTATGAATATTTATCCAATATTGACCTATTTTGAGATCTTTTTGTATGTGTACCTATAATTATTTTTTGACCAGGAGCACTTTCTTTTTTTTAATGCTAAGTGAGTGTGGCTAGGACCAACTTCACAGCATTGCCTGCTGGTTCAATCTAGTCAAACATGACAGAGGCATGTTCACTTCCCCTGAGAGTCATATACATTGCCCTTACTCCATGATTGCAGCGGGTCTGGTCTGTGTCATATCTTCTAGATATGACAAATAAAGTACACCTGTCAAATCTCAGCAATATTACTGAAAAGAGACACTTAAATGAAATCCCATACTAGCTCAGAATTGAGTATAATAGAGGGTTACTTATTTGGGGTAGACTCACAGATTACAGTCCTCTGCTCAAATGGGAAACAGCAACTGAATCCCCCAGCCAGAAGAGAGGCTGGATGCATGCTTTACCTCGGCATATACAGCATAAGGGGCCATGTACAAGTGGAGTGGGTAACATAAAGGCTATTGGCTGTGGAAATTCCTACAGTACCTACCACTTTGGTTTAAGTAAGAAAGTTCTAAGCCTAATACAAAATTATATACAATAATTGCTATTAATCTGTCCTAAAAATTAGCACAAACTCTTTGCCAAGGTTCATTGTCTTCCCACAATTTTTTAATTTCATCAGTAGTAAAAGGCACTATAAACTCTGTTGGGTCTATATCTGCTAGTTGACAAAGTTTCAATTTTCCTTTTATAATTAATTCAGAGACTTTTTTCATATTAGTTTTTAATTTTTTACTTGGTTTATGTGGTAAAAAGATCCATTCCAAGTTAATATCTTCCCTTTGCATTAAAATTCCTGTAGGGGAAATTCTGGAAGGCAATATGATTAAAATGCAATTAAAATTTGGATTCTCCCTATCCGCATGTGCCTTCTGTAATTTTTAAACAACAATCAATTCCTTTTCTGCTTCAACTGTTAATTCTCTGGGACTCCTTAAGTCTTTGTTACCATCTTAAGGTTTAGTTTAAATGGACTATTAGATCATATGTTTTCCTAACAGCTGCTCATAGACTGGAAATGTCTCTTAACAATCTTTGAAAGTCATTCAGAGTCTGCAACTGGTCTTTCTTAACTTGTGCCTTTTGTGTTCTAATTTTCTGTAAACCTATTTTATAACCTAGGTAATTGACAGAATCTCCTCTCTGTATTTTTTTCAGGAGCAACTTGTAATCCCCATTTTGGCAAAACCTTCTTTACTTTTTCAAACATTCTTTCTAAAGTATCCATGTTTGACTCATATAGCAAAATATCATCCATGTAATGGGAAATTATGGATTTAGGAATCTTTTTTACATATTATTTCCAATGGCTGACTTAGTATTGGCATAAGGTGGAGCTATTGAGAATTCCCTGTGGAAGGATAGTCCACTAGTATCTCCTAGTAGGTTGAGAATTATTATATTAGGCACTTGAAGGCAAATTTTTCTCTGTCCTTTTCTTGTAAAGATATAGTGAAGAAACAATAGAGAAGGCAGAGAATTTCCAGAGTGTAGAGGGCCCATATGTTGAATTACCTTATTGACTGCCCTTAGATCTGCCACCATTCACCATTTACCAGATTTCTTTTTAACAACAAATACAGGAGAATTCCAAGGGCTGGTTAATTCTTCAATATGGTGAGCATCTGGCTGCACCTATAACAGCTGTTCTAATGTCTGCAGTTTGTCTTCTGTTAATGGCCATTGTTTAACTCATATTGGTTTCTCAGTTAACCATTTTAAAGGTAGGGCTGTTGGTATCTCTAAAGATTTTCTAGTTTCTTTGTGTTCTTGTACAGTCTGAATGGCTGGTGATCTTTGTGTATAGTACCTTAAAATATCCTTCCCAGAATTATGAGTTTCTGGGACTGTAGGAATGTTAATCTGGGTAAATACTGCAGCAGGTCACAACCACATAATTCACTGCAATATTAGCCACATACAGCCTCAACATTCCTCAACAAGGTCTGAAAAATGGATGTGTCCTAGAAGACATGGTGGGCATTAGCTTCTTCCTCTTCTTTTTGTCATCCAGAGAGAAGATCATCCCTGAAAAAAACATAGCAGAGAATGCAATACTACTAAAAATCTATCATTAACTGTACCTGAGCCCAGACCAAGGGCAGCTTTAATGACCACTCTTATGGAGTATGCTACCAACTCAAGAAAATTAGCACCATATGGTAACCAATATCCTCAGGTTGCTGAAGAAAGAGGCCCAGCATGACAAGATGCCAGTCCTGCACACTCCACTAGATTTTCAGTCTCGTTTTGGTTGGCCTCTCCACTTCTTTCTTCAGATCAAAAGCTATTCTCATTATGCCAGGACACTCCTACAATATCCCCAGGCTCTGAATTCCATATGATATGAACCAGTAGCCATGAAGTTAAGTAGTAGCCATTCATTCATGCAGATAAATCATTTACTGAGAATACAAGTTATGGTGGGCATCATAATAAGAGAATATTAGAAAACCCCCTTTGGGGTAAATGGTAAGAAAATAACAAAAACCAATATATCAGGGATTGAAGAGACTCACTAATAAAGAAGAGCTCAAGGCAAGCCAACAAGTATTGGCTTGATCACTAACATCATGAAGACAGAGCCTTTATATTTGTAAAGCAGGGGCTGGAAGACAAGTGCCATCTACTCCTTTCCTAGAAATGGCTTGGGGTGAGGGTGTGGGGTCCAGAGAGCCAGTGGGGAGTGTTTCTGCTGCTGGGACTTCTTTCTACCATCCCACCCTGCCCCCAAGCCCACCTTTTTGTCTGCAAGGTCCTTGGAATTATGCAAGAGACCCCCCCCCCGCTCCTGTGCTGGGGGCAACTGGAGAGTTGAGTAAGTGGCCACACAGCCCGATAGCCTGAAGTGCTATTCTCTGAAACAGTCCTGGGGAAACTGAATCCAGGACCCCTCCAATTCCCTAAGATTTTCTGGTCATCCAGTGGGTGTGTTCCCTGCTGCTGGCTTTTTTACCCTATTCCACCCTACCTCGAAGCCCACCTTTTCATCTGCTAGGTCTTTGGAACCCCCAACACAGCCTGTTTCAGGGCAGAGGGGATCTGACAGCCTACTCCAATGCTGAGGGAACCTATGAGAGGGCAGACCAAGAAAAACTTCCAAGTACACAGTCAGCCCACAACATCAAAATCCAAGAGCAGACTCAGGAGATCATCCCTCTGGCAAAAGCCATCCCACACGCAGACTACAATCCTAAGGATGGCTCCAGTGACATCATGCTCTTAAAGGTGAGATCTGCCCCCACAGCTCTCCGAGCTTTGCTTGTTGCAGGGATTGCCCCTCCCCTCCTGCTCTCATCATGTTTCTTCCCTCCCTGCCATCCTTTCTTTCAAAGTGTCCCAGGCCAGCAAGCTCCTGGCTGAGCTACTCTCTCCTGCTTCTTCCCCCACATTGGAGAGAAAGGCTAAGAAGACTAAATCTGTGAGGCCCCTCCCCATGCTCAGGCGTAATGTTCATTTGAAACCAGGGAACATGTGCTCTGTGGCAGGATGGGTGAATTTCCAAATACACTACAAGAAGTTGAGCTAACAGAACAGAAGGGTTAGGAGTGTGAGTCCCACTATTCAGACTGTCACAACAAAGCCATTGAGATATGTGTGGGGAACTCAAATATCAAGAATGCTTGCTTTAGGTTAAGTTCTATTTTCATCCTCTTTGGGCTTCCTGTGAGGGGGAAAGCAATCTGGGACCTAGAGAGCAAGCTTCAAGGGACTCTTTGCTTTGATCTTTTTCCCTGGGAATGGCAGTAACGAGTAACTAGGGCCTCAGAGCTGACAAGGCACCTCGGTGAAGGCAGCTGTTGTATGGCAGGATTTGCACAGTCCTCCTGACACCTAGGCCCAGGCTTTAGAAAGCTGTTCTTCCTGTGTGTGTGTGTGTGTGTGTGTGTGTGTGTGTGTGTGTGTGTGTGT
>JAQHUG010000652.1:278541-293899 GCA_028555095.1 Dicrostonyx torquatus
CAAATCAACAAAATCAGAAATGAAAAGGGGGACATAACCACAAACAATGAGGAAATTCAGAGAATCATTAGGTCTTACTACAAAAGCTTGTATGCCACAAAGTTGGAAAATGTAAAGGAAATGGACAGGTTTTTTTTGATAAATACCATTTATTAAATGGGAAATTAAATCAAGACCAAGTGAACAATCTGAATATACCCATAAGTCGTGAGGAAATAGAAACTGTCATCAAAAACCTCTCAACCAAAAAAAGCCCAGGACCGGATGGTTTTAACAAAGAATTCTACCAGAACTTTCAAGAAGAGCTAATACCTATACTCCTTAATGTATTTCACACTTGGCTTGGGTTGTAGAGAAATAAGAGGTAGGAATGCCCTCAGATCTGCATGATCTGTAAAGCACAGATGATAGACTCGTCAGAGCCAGCATGAAGAGAGCAGGGTGGAGTTAGGAGACTAGAAAAAGCTTGACCCTGTACCCAGAGGAGGATAGGAAAACAAGCTCTAGATGAGCAAGAGGGGATACTGAAATTGTTGTCACCTTAATGGTGAAGCTGTGGGACAGAGATACCCTGCCCAGGAGTCCCCATCCATAGTGACCTGAGCTCTGTCTCCACATCTCCAGAACCAATGGTGCTTTGCCTCTCCTTACTTCTACATGACAGAGGAGGAAAAAAATCACCCTGAGCTCCAAGACAAGAGACACCCACGCTCAGCACTGGGCCTGACAGAGGGCAAGCACTGCACAGTGGAACAAGTTAAAAGGAGCCGGGCAATGCCCATGCCTGAGCTTTGGGAGGGTATGGTGCTGAGGTGAGCAGAGAAAATAAGTGTGCCATTGGCCTGCCTAGCACAGAGTTGGTTCGTGTGAATGAACAGGAAACCAGTCTTCTGATTCTGCAAAGACACCTTTATTGAGTTGCTGGCTTCTGTCCAAGGACAATCCTGGACTCAGCTGTAGGGAAGAAGATGAGTCAGGGAGGGGTCTGGTTTGTTCTGGAGTTAGCTGCGTTTCATTGTTTTCTTTATCCAGGATAGGAAACTTGACACTCTGGTGAAGACCACTGGTGCAGACCCATCAGGATTGTCAAAGGAGGCAATGCCTGCAGCTGCTTTTTTACACACGAGAGGTCCTCCATCATCGCCCTGTGAATGGAGAAGGGTCACAGGGGACTGAGCTGTTGCTCACCCTAGTCCCAGCCTCCCTCTCTTGTCAAGGCTCCTCTCCAAGGAGGAAGACTTGTGTGCTCAGCTTGTGGAAGATTGGAGGGCAGGCCTCTGGCCCCTGGGCTTCCATTCTGATTGTGGACAGGGTTACTGCTTTGCCTCCCTTCTGAGCCCGGCCTCTGCCCTTTCTGCAGGTCTGTGATCCACTCCCTGTGAAGATGTGTGGGACTCTCAGCTCCAGGCTATTGTTAAGAAGGTGGGAACAGGTGAGTGAGCCTGATGTGAGCATGGAAGACCAGACCATTGACAAATGTGGGTGCCTGCTCTGAGGAGACCACTGCTTGTGGTAACAACACACACAGAGAGTACAGCTTACTAAAGCCTGGGCCTGGGTGACTGGAGGACTGTGCAAATTCTCTGTACTGGCTGCCTTCACCAAGGCTCCTTGCCAGCTCTGAGGCCTTAGCTAGTTACTAGTTCCTTCCTGCTGTTTCCAGGGAGAAAGATCACAGTCAGTGGGCAGAGGAGTCCCTGATGCTTGGTCTCTAGGTCCCAGATTGCTTTTCCCCTCCCATGGAGCCAAGAGATGAGGACAATCCAACTTACCTTAAAGGAAGCACGCTTGATCTTTGGGTCCCCCACACAGATCCCAGTGGCTTTATTATAATTGCCTTGAAAGCGAGACTCACACTCTTGATCCTTCTGGACTGTCAGCTCTACCTCTTGAAGTGTGTTTGAGTAGTCACCCTCTGGGTCCATCTTTCCCCAACCAGCCGCATAGCACACATCCCCTGGCTTCACCTGGACATTACGCCTGGGCAGGTTGAGGGTCTTCACAGCTTTAGTCTTCTTGGCCTTCCTCTCCAGCTGAGGGGGAAGAAAGAACATCTCAGCCAGGAGCTTGCTGGCCTGGGACCCATTGAAAGAAAAGATGGCAGGAAAGAAACAGGATGAGAGCAGGAGGGGAGGGGCAATCCCTGCAGCTAGCAGAGCACAGGCTGCTATGGGGGCAGGTCTCACCTTTAAGAGCATGATGTCATTGGAGCCATCCTTAGGATTGTAGTCTGGGTGTGGGATGGTTTTTGCCACAGGGATGATCTGCTGGGTCTTCTCCTGGATCTTGATGTCGTGGGCTCCTAGAGTGACTTTCATTGAGCTGCAGAGAACAAAGTGCAGATGAGAGATGTGGACTGAGAGAGGACACAGTCCAGGAGCTGTTAGAGGCTGGGTGGGCCGGGTGGGGCTCTAGCTGAGGGGACATAAGGAGACAGGGGGGCCTCAGGGTGTGACCTACTGCTTTTGTCTTCTCAATGACACTAGACTCCTGGAGTCTCCGTCTTGCTTCTCAGCAATATTCCAAAGTTTACATTGACTCCTATTGTGCACTTTCAACCTCAGCCATTGCTTTAGTCTGACCAGTGTAGTTGCTTTCAACTTAACTGTGCTGCTGCCTCTGACCTCTCACCCTTTGACCTCAGTTTCCCTGTTGTCAGACTTCCATTGTCACAGCCCTGCCCTCTAGTGAGCTCTCACAGGAGCTGCCACAAGTAGAGGATGGAAACTCCTCTTGGGGTATCAGAAAGCATGGGCCAGCTGCTTCTCCTCACCTTCCCTTGCAGTGAGCAGCTGTCAGCACGAAGTTGTCTCGCACCAGGAAGCCTCCACAGCCATCACTTCTGCCATCATCATTCACAAATGCAATAAATGCCATGTAGGGGCGGTAATGGGGCTTGACCTCATGGCCCCCGATGATCTCCTCTGAAAGAAAGGCTAGAATATGAGGTGTCTGGGAGCAGCAGATGAGGTAGGAAGATCTAGGGAGGGATGATGGGGTGACATCTATAGCTCCCCAAGACTGTTGTAGACAGAATTCCTTGCACATAGATTGATTATTGCTGAGTCTGAAGCCTCAGTGCCCTGTTCTGAGAAGGGGTGGGAAGGAGTTGTCCTCCAGCCCATGCTTTACAAATACAAGAAGGGACAAACTTCTTTCTTCATGATGCTAGAGACCAAGGGGATGCTGGGTGGCTCATTTTAGTCTTTCACTGTCAGTGATTCTCTGGAGACCTCTCATGTCTTGATTTCTGCCAATTTTGTCACCTTTTACCCCAAGCTCTTTAGAGAGGGATTTTCTAAAGTTCTCCTGTTCTGGTGCTCATCATATCCTAGGTTCTCAGTAAATAATTCTGGCTGCATAATGAATGATATCTACTTAGCTAGAGGACTGGTAATTCAGAATTCATGGGATTCAGAGCATAGGGGACATTGGAGGAGTGTGCTGGAATAAAAGGGAATAGCTGGTGACCTGCAGAAAGTAGAGAGGCCAAGGAAAACTAGAATGCAAATCTAGTGGAGTGTGCAGTGGCACCCTGGAACTCTTTCTTTAGCAGCCTGAGTTGAAGTTACTAACTGATGCTGATATTCCTGAGTTAGTGGCCTTACCCCATTGCTGACTGGTCATTAAAGCTGCCCAGGATCTAGGTTCAGGTAGAGTTAATGATATACTTTTTAGTAACTTTGCATTCTCTGCTACTTCTCCTTTTTACTTCTCCACCTAGGTGACACAAAGAGCAGGGAGAAGCTAGTGCCCACCATGTCCTCGGAGGACACCGCCCTTCTTCAGACCTTGTTGAGGATCTAGCCAGTGACAGGCTTCCAGGTCTGGGTTGGTCTGGGACCTGAGGTTCAGAAAGCTCCTGGTTCAGTACAGGACAGTTCCTGGCTAGAGCAGGACAGAGGTATTATGGGATGGCACCTCGGAAACAGGGGTGTTCACTCACCTGCACCAGCTCCAAGCGGCAGAAGAAAGGTCAGGAGAATCAGGACTGCTGCCATCTTCTTAGGAGACTGCTTGGGTTGGAGGAGAGCAGAGTGGACACAGCCTTTGAAGGACGAAGGAGGTGAGCACTCAGTGACCTCACAAGCATTTTAAACCTGTGCACCTCTGCTCTGATTGGCTTTATTAGCTAAGGCAGTTTCCTGGTTTGGGTCAAAATGTCACTGTCACCACATTGACATCCTATGAGCTAATCCTGGATAAAGACCAGGAAAAGAGGGTTTAAGGTTGTGGTTGAGGAGGGCCTCAGACCCCAGGAAGTCCACTGTGCCTGCACTGAGAAAAAGTGTGGCTTTTCTTATTTCTTACATTTTTTTTCCATTCTGGCAATATCTCTTTTTAATTTCTTTGGGTTTTTTTTTCTTTCTCTCTTTTCTTTTTTAAAAATAATGATGACACTCAATTTATCACAGAACAGTTATAGCACTAAAAATACACAGACAAAATTATACAGCTTTTATTAGAAGCTGATATGTGTCCTATTTGGTGAGGCAGAGTTTTAGTACATCTTCTTTTTAACCTCTGGGAGTTCTGATCACACTGCGGAACCATCTGTTGGAATAGTCTGATGAATTAATCTTAACTCAATCTGACTCTCTTAAACTGCTAGGATGTCACAGAGAAGTATCAAAAGCAAGTATTTACTCTGTGGCCATTGATCATGTCTTACTCTCATACATAGTTAAGGATAATAACAAGTTACAAATGATGTTTATCAATTACCTGTTTACTATGTATTGATGTTCATCTCTAAGCAAGAGCTTCAGGATTGAATTTAAAGGTCAGTAATGTTAATTTAAAGGTCAGCGCTGGGTTCCCTGCTGAGGACTGAAGTGGTATTTCCTACAACATTCCCTAGGATTTTCTACAGATAAACAAGAACTTTGATTATCTGAGTGATTATTTAGTGGGCTAGATCCAGAAGTGAGACTGACAGGGACCCAGCCCTTGAAAAGGCTGATAGTGACTGGAGTGAGCTGAGGATCTGAGCTTAGAGCACAGATGGTTAGAAATGTGTGAGATCAGCTCTGGGAGGTGAGCCAGACCAGCTCCGGGAGCCCCTCAGACCATGGGGGAATCAGGGTCTTGATACCAGGAGGGCACAAGTTAGGCGAATGACAGACAGACACAACACACAAGAGAGTGGTTTGAATCTGCTGCAACTTTACTGAATTCACGTTTTCATTATATAGTATTCAAACAAAGAACAGAACCAGAAGGTCATGTGTCATAAGTTAGCACAGTATGAAAGCTTCTTTTAATCACATCAGCGATGAGCAGGTGTTAGACATAACACATCCTGGGAAGGGAAACTCTTGTCCTTGGAAACAAAAAACTCAGGCCAGTAGGTACATCTTATCTAGGAATAGAAAGTTTCTTTCCCATAATCGCTATCATGCCCCTTCATTTTTCTTAACCCTTTCTTTATCTCCTCTAGTGACTCTCTGCATCTGCTGAATTATACTAGTTTATACTTTCTTATGAAGCAAGCACCATGGGGATTGGGATCTAGCAATTCTATCCATAAATGGTAGAGCTAAGTAATTCTGCTTTTGTCTTTCATATAAAACAAACTTATGACTATCATCCTCATGTCTTCCTGTAAATGAGGTCATTTAGTGACTCAGTTGTACTCCTGGGTGGTTCCCATCATATATCCCCTATTTAACTTAACTACCCCATGAGTCTTACATGTTGGAATACTTAATCTTGTAAGGGAATTTTCCCTAGTCTCTTTTATTCCCAGAATGGGGGTTTTCTAACAACCTATGTTTCTGGATCTTAACCTATGTTTTCCCTTATTACATCAGTCTTTACTTAGGAAAAATTCCTGCTGCTGTAGCTTATTCATAATACTCCCTTTACTCATCTCTTATTGCTTACAACCAGAATTTGCACAAGGGCTTGAAACACTGGAGACATCTCGAGCACTATTTTAGTATCCAAATCAGAATTATCATTTCCAGGAACATCAAGGGGTTCTCTGGTAAGATTACATGCTTGGCCAAGTACAGCAAAGAGCATTATCAGGAAACAGAATAACAGAGGCAGCTGACCATCTGTGATAACGGTGAGGACATGACTTGAGCTGATTACTACGGAACACCAGAGGCATAGCCCAAAAGCACAAACCTCTCCTTACTTTCCCGTGTACTTTGAGCCAAAGGCATCATTATTACACAGGCAACACCGCCATGGGTGTGTCAAGAGATGTGTGGGATCAGTTCTGGGAGGTGAGACAGGTTGGCCTTGCTCCGAACACAGGTGTGTGTGTGTGTGTTTTGTGTGTGTTATATGTGTGTGTATCTGTGTCTGTGTGTGTTATATGTGTGGGGGGGGTCTATCTCTGTGTCTGTGTGTGTGTGCATGTATTAATGTGTGTATTGCCCATGGAGGTCAGAATATGACAATAGATGCCCTGGAGCTGGAGACAGGATACTTGTGAGACATCATGTGGATGCTGGAAATTGAACCTGAATCCTCTGCTAAAGCAACAAGTGTTCTAAACCACTGAACCGTCTCTCCAGTTCATTATCCAGAGATAAAAGGATGATGTAATTCATTATTTGCAATGATTATTTGCAGTTTAAACTGAGACATGGTCCTAAGACAAATAAGCTAGGGACAGTAGAAAGATAATGCATAATCTCACTGTATCTAAATCTAAAACAACAGAAGCTGCAGAAATGGAGATAATAGTGGTTTGTGGAGCTGAACAGATCAGGACTGGAAGCTCTTGATCATGGAGCACAGAATTCAATTAGGGCAATGAACAACTCTTTGAGATCTGCTGCACAGTATGTTAATAATGCATCGTGTATTTCCAAACATCTATCAAACAAATGTATGTTCTCACTACACAAATGGAAACTATTTGAGTTTGTAGAGATGTCAACTAACTTAATTTAATCATTCAACATCATATACATATAACATCACTTTCAAGCCTGAAAATATGCAATTAATGTAAAATTTTAAAGATGTTTAATAAATAAATTGGCTTTATAAAACATGCAAATATTGGTATTGGGGGGGGAAGGACAGATAGACAAAAGGAGTTCTATTTATTCAAATGTGGGGAACACATCAGCTACTTAGGTGAAATTCCATAAAAGTTCTGTAGTAGCTATTCATGATGACTTGTGTTAATTAACATTCTAAGGACACTAAGGGGAAGCAGGACATGCCTGGATCAAATCCAAACTTTTACCTCTCTTGTAGACCGTGCGTACCACAATAGGAAGGTCTCAGATGTCACAATATGGTTTCCTGGTGTCATATTGCAGTGAATTCAGGTTGTCATGCTCCTTGGCACTAAGTTAGCAGGGTCTTGGACCAAATGGGCTGGGGAATCATTGTGGGGAGGGAATGTTGGAGAAGGGAGCCACTTGTTTGTTCCAGCTGCGCGCAGAACCAAAATAATCACACAGAAACCATATTATTTAAATCACTGCTTGGCCCATTAGCTCTATCTTCTTATTGGCTAACTCTTACATCTTAATTTAACACATTTCTAGTAATCTGTATATCACCATGAGGTCATAGCCTACCAACAAAGTTCTGGTATGTCTGACTCTGGCAGCAGCTCCATAGCATCTCTCCGACTTTGCCTGCTTCCTCCCAGCATACAGTTCCATCCTCCCTGCCTACCTAAGTTCTGCCCTATCAACAGGCCCAAAGCAGTTTCTTTATTCATTTATGGTAATCAAAGCACACAGGGGGGACTCCCACATCAAGGGGAACTTAAATGATCTCTTGAAAGATGTTCAGGGCACTCTGACCCCAAGCGCCTAAGCTACAAAGATTCTCTCTCTGCTACAGTGACTCTAAACTTGGTAGTTTAGGTGTCTTGGTGGTTTTTTCTTTATTGTACTACACAGATTTATCATAGACTTTTGTTAGGAGTCATTTCACTTTTTTTTTTTTTTTTTTTTTGGTTTTACAAGACAGGGTTTCTCTGTAGCTTTGGGGCCTGTCCTGGAACTAACTCTGGCCTCAAACACAAAGATCTGCCTGCCTCTCCTTTCCAAGTACTGGGATTAAAGGCGTGTGCCACCACTGCCCAACTAGGAGTCATTACACTTTGAGAGACAATTCAGTAAAACCAATTTCCCCAGGAAATCAGAATTGATAACCTAGCTATAAATTAATCCATTACTTACGGTGGACTCATTTCTCAGGAATTAAGACTTCTGGGTAATCCAAACTCAAGGTTATATAGAGAGAAGCTCATTCTCCAGACGTGATCTTACTTTGCAACTGAGGATAAATTTGAAAGCTCTATCCTCCTCAGCCACGGAGGGCTAGAATTACAGGTAAACATCTCCCATATCTGCCACAGAGGCCAAAACCCTTGAGTGAAGTCATTTCTAGGAGGGGAGTTGGCTGCACATCTCTGTGATGTGAAATTCATGTATCGCAGCTGTAGGGAAAATGTCATTCCATGTTTAAAGGACAAACTACTTGATGTAAAGTATCAGCCTGATCCTGCAGATAACTGTCATTCAGCTGGGGCTTTGTGGACTTTCCCACAATGCTTCAGGCCGAATACTCCTGAAAAATAAGGCAAATGACTCCATGCGTACATTTCTGTCAAGGTAAAATATGTATGTTGCTAAAAGGCATGTGTATTAGATACTTTCCTATCACTGTGATAAAACACCATGACCACGGCACCTTCTAGGAGAAAGACTAGGGCATGGGTTTCCAGGTGTAGCATCAGTGGAAAACATGACAGCAGAAGTGGGAAGATGAGGAATCATATCATTTACTAAGGTACACACAAACATGGGCATTACAGAGAGAGAAAGAGAATTGGGAGTGGTGTGAGTCAAAGCCTGCCCCAGTAATGGACTTCCACCATCAAGGCCATATTTCCTAACATCCCCAAACAGCATCATCAGCTGGGAACCAGGTACCCAAATACATGAGTCTGGATGGGGAGGTTCATCCTCACTAAAAACCACCACAGAAAGGTAGCACCGGACACAAATACAGAACAGAAACTCTATATTCTCTAAGTTCATAGAAAGTGGTGCTGACAAATGAATGATGTTGGACAGGACAATGGAGGTATAGCAGTATGGATTCCCCAGCACAAACCAGAAGACCTTGTGTTGTTGTGTTTGCTCTGTGTCCTCCAGAGATGTCTTACAGTTCTCTCTGGCTTGCTGGACTGCAATGCCCTGGAGGAACAGAGAAGTTGGGTCTTGATGAGTTGAAGTACTTCCTCTCCCAGGTGCAGAACATCAGTACAGATGTTAGAGGAGCTGAGTAAGTTCTATGAAATGGTGAGGGCTGAGAGATACTTCCACAGAGCAGAGGAATCGAGGCTGTCTGTGTTTAAGGCATTCACTGCCTCTGAATCTACTCCAATGTGTGCTCAAGGGAGCAAAGCAAGGGGACTTTGAACACCTTCACCATGCAGCTGTGGGAGGGGCCCAGGGGTTTCTCTCCATGTGGAGTCAGAGCATGGGCTCATCTTTTGCGTGGGATGCCACCAAGTTACTGACCACACATTAGAAGACATTGAGGTCACTTCTGCCTTGGTGGCCAGGGAATCCTAGGCTCAGTACAGGCTCCATCCTAACATGGTTGATTCTAGTTGTTGGGTCAGTTACTACCTTTTGGTAGAAATTTATTTCTGTCTCCTCTCTAACAGAAACACAATAATGATTTTCACAGTCATTTTAAGCCATAAAACATTTAAAGTAAATGTGACATCTAAACTGAATATATATGTGACTGTATGGTTTCTAATATGTTTTTCTTTGATTCTGCCTCTTCTTTGGGTTTGTTTTTTTTTTGTTTGTTTATTTGCTTGCTTTCTTGTTTTGATTCTCTTGCTCTTTTTTTTTTGTCTCCAAAGGAACTAGTATATCTTAGTATATCGCTAAGTCAGGGTTTGTTTTCCAGTCTCTATCAGAAACTGTGTGCCACCTACATCTCTTTCTATATAAAAGCATGTCTTTGAAAGTTACCTGACCCAAAGAAAGATTTTACTCATCTCCAAGAAGAACATGATGCTCTGTCTATTTAGGACAGGGAGTCATTAAGCTATAGCTACAAGTCATACTATCTTTTAAGTATCTGACAAGAACAGACCCTGAAGGCAAGGCTGCTTGGAGTTTGAAGTTTATTTGAGTTAATTAATCATCTTTTAGTTTGTTTGTTTTGAGACAGAGTCTCTCTCTATAGCCTTGGCTGGCCTTGGTCTCAGAGATCTGCCTGCCTCTGCATCCCAAGTGCTAGATTAAGTTGTGAGCAACCATGCCTAGCACCTTGGATTGTTTTAGCAATGTGAATCCAACACAGGAAGACTTTTCTTTAACAAGCAGCCACACATTTTGGCTATGGTCTCATGCCAAAATCTTCCTAACAATGAGAATCCCAAGTAGTTTTGGAACTATGGATGCAGCAGTAACCAAGAACGTTTAAATATTAGAAGTATTTCTTCACACCATATTTTTAAATTTTTCTATTTTTTCCAGCCTCCTTGGTTCATGCATAATTCTGTTTCTGAATTATGCTTCTGAATATGTAAATTTCTTAGGATTTATATGTATATAATAACTCTGAATCTGTTACCTTTAAAATAAAAATGAGGTCTTGGTTGTGTCATTTTCTACCTACTGCCCTCTCCCCTAGGTAAAAATGATTCTTTTCTGAACAGTTTCCCAGTAGAAGTTAATAGACTATAGTCATTTTCAAACCTCATACATTTCAGAACTGACTAATGGAAAAGTAGAGATTTCTAGCTATTTACCCTTCTGGATGTCAAAGACTGACATAGGCCAGGTGAGCAGCAGGAAGTCTTAACCTGGAGGCCAGCAGTGACTAAGATGAACACGCTCAGAGGGGCTCAGGCTGCTGAGTGACCCTGTTGCTATGGATGCTGAGCACACAGGAAGAACTGAGCTGACTGGGAAGAGTTTCCCTAGGCTTAAGCATGTGGGTGGTGGGGTCCAGGGTTCTGGAGAGAGACAATGAAAGCCATGGCTTCCATGGACTCTCTGTGATGGCACTTCTGCCCTGGACCTTTAAACCTCTCTACCAGGGTTTAAGTTGGGCTGGAACCACAAGGCTGAGGCCTTAATGGAAGGAACCCACATGGCTTGGGTTGAAGAAGAATAAGAGGTAGAAATGTCCTCAGATTTGCATGATCTGTACAGCACAGATAGACTCATCAGAGTAGGCGTGAAGAAAGGAGGGTGAAACTAGGAGAATGGACAAAGCTTAGCCCTGTACCCAGAAGAGGATAGAGAAAAAAAATGTAGATGAGCAAGAGGGGTTGCTAAAATTGCTGTCACCTTAATGGTGAAGCTGTGGGACAGAGATACCCTGCCCAGGAAGGCCCATCCACAGTGACCTCAGCTCTTTCTCCCCTGTCTTCAGGACCCATGGTGCTTTCTCTCTCCTTTCTTCCATATGACTCAGGGGAGGAAAAGAGTTCGCCCTGAGCTCAAAGACAAGAGGCACCACACTCAACTTTAGGCCAGTTAGAAGAGCAGGCACTGCACAGTGGGAAAAGTTAAAAGGAGCTGCTCAATGGCCTTGCTTGAGCTTTGGGCAAGGTATGTGTATAGTTGTGGAGTGAAAATAAACTGAGCAATGGCCATGCCTATGCTTTGGAAGGGTATAGTGTTGGGATGAGCAGAAAGCAGAAGTATGTCATTGGTCTGCCTAGCACAGGGTTGGTCCCTGTGACATGAAACCAGTCTTCCGATTCAGCAAAGAGACCTTTATTAAGATGCTGGCTTCTGTGTTAGGGCAATCCTGGACTCAGCTGTAGGGAAGATGGTGAATTAGGAAGTGGCCTGGTTTGCACTGTAGTTAGCTGCGTTTCATCGTTTTCTTTATCCAGGATAGAAAACTTGACACTTTGGTGAAGGCTCTTGGAGATGAACCATCAGCACGTCCATAGGAGACAATGCCTGCAGCTGCATTTTTACAGACGAGAGGCCCTCCAGAATCCCCCTGTGGAGAGGGAACACAGAGGACTGAGCTGTTGTTCACCCTAGCCCCATCTGCTCTCTCGTGTCAAGGCTCCTCTCCTAGGAGTATTACTTGTGTGCTCTGCTTGTGGGACATCAGAAGGCAGGCCTGGAGCCCCTGGGCTTCCCAGTATGATTATGGACAAGGCCCTGACTTTCTCCAGGTCTGGGATCTACTCTCTATGAAGGTATATAGAACTCTCAGCTCCAGGCTATTGTTTAAGAACATGGGGACAGGTGAATGAGCCTGATGTGAGCATGGAGGACCAGAACATTGACAAATGTGGGTGCCTGCTCTGAGGAGACCCCTGCTTGAGGTAATAATGCCATAGGCAAATGCTGCTTTATACCAACTGTCTTCACCAAGGCTCCTTATCAGCTCTGAGGTCCTAGTTAGTTACTGGTTCCTGCTGTTCTCAGGGAGAGAAAGATCACACCAGTGGGCAAAGGAGTCCCTGATGCTTGGTCTCTAGGTCCCAGACTGCTTTCCTCCTCCCATGGAGCCCAGAGAGGAGGACAATCCAATTTACCTTAAAGGAAGCACGCTTGATCTTTGGGTCCCCCGCACAGATCTCAACGGCTTTGTTGTAATAGCCTTGAAGGTGGGACTCACACTCCTGGTCCTTCTGTACTGTCAGCTCCACCTCTTGTAGTGTCTTTGCAAAGTTGCCTGTTGGGTCCATCTTTCCCCAACCAGCCACATAGCACACATCCCCTGGCTTTACTTGGACATTACGCCTGGGCAGATTGAGGGGTCTCACAGCTTCAGTCCTCTTTGCCTTCCTCTCCAGCTGTGGGGGAAGAGGAGAGAGCAGCTCAGCCAGGAGCCTGCTGGCCTGGGACCTTTTGAAAGCCAGGATGGCAGGGAGGGAAAAAACAGGATGAGAATGGGGTGGGGAGGGTCAATTCCTGGAATATGTTGAGGGTAACAGGTCTCACCTTTAACAGCATGATGTCATTGAGGATTTTCTTATGGTTATATGTGGGGTGTGGAATGGTTTTTGCCACAGGGATGATCTGCTGTGTCTTCTCCTTTTCTTTGATGTTGTGGGCCCCCAAGGTGACGTTGATTAAGCTGTACAGAGAGTAGAATGTAGATAGGAGATGTAGAGTCAGAGAGGATGCAGCCCAGGAGGTGTGAAGGGAAGGAAGTGCTGGCCATGGTAGTGCTCTAGCTGTGGGAAACTGAGGTGATGGAGTGACTGTGGCTTCTGCCCGTTAGTCATAAAAATGATAGCATTCTGAAGCACCATTGATACACCACATTGCTCAGGGTCAGTGTGCTGATAAAGCACGCTGTATTGTTCAGTTTGTCCTTGTGAGGCTAACTCCCCGCACCCCAGTCTAAATGTGATTGATTCCTTAGCTGCCACTCTGGTGCCAGCCTGCTTCTCCCTCATGAGACTTGTTGGGTCATCCCAATCCCCTTAGGAAGAAGGCAAGGTCTCCGTGGAATGTTCCCAGGAGGGTATGGGCTGTTTCTTGCTCCTCACCTCCCTAAACAGTGAGCAGCAGTCAGCACAAAGTCCTCTCGTATTAGGAAGCCACCACATGTCTTCGGAGAATTCTGATCCATGAACTGAAGATACGCCATGTAGGGTCGAGAGTGGGGCTTGACCTCATGTCCGCCGATGATCTCCCCTGAAGGGAAAGCCAGCCATTTTGTAAGCAACTGCTAGTCCACCAGATGGGCTTTGTGTAATGGCTCCTGACTTGCTAGGCATTTAGGAACCAGGGGAGGCCTGGAATTAGGAGCAGGCTGTAAGAAAAGCCCCTGAGTTCCCCTTTGCTAAAAGGAGAGAAAGGTAGGTCTTGGTCTGTCAATCTTTCTTCCACATAGTTGGAAGCAAGATTAAGTGTCTGGGCAAGAAAAGGCTAAGGACCATCATGTCTATCCCTGGACTTCTGTTCCCAGAGACTCTAACCATTCCCCTCCCCAGCCCTGTGATGCCTGTGATGGAACAGGGCTGCTTTCTAGGGGACAAGGCTCAGTCTACACTTCGTGGCCTCCTATTTCTTCATGTGTGTGGCATGTAGTAGGTGCTCAGCAAAGGTCACTGGCTTCATGAGTAAGGAGCCCCACTCATTCCTAGATGCAGCTGCTGGCATTCTAGAAAGCAGAGAATTAGCGCTTGCCCAGGGAGCATCTCATGCTCGAACACTGTGGAACCACAAAAGCCTGGGAGGCGAAGGAAAGGACCTAGTGGCTTGGGATTCAGCAAAAGCACTTATCCTGAGGACAGCATCCCCGCCTGTTCTGGGGTCTAGGTTTCCCTAATGAGTGCTTTGTGAGGAAGTGCCTGTATCATCAGAGATGCAGAAGCCAGGCCCATTCTGCATGCTCCAGGAGAACATAATGCTTTCTGCTTTGCAGGTTTCTACCCTTTAACTTCTAAAAAAAATCCACTCTCCAGATGACAAGGTATGGCTCAGGGAAGGGCTAGCACTCAGTGGCTCTTCCTGAGAAAAGCCACTGTCACCACTGGTGACAACTGACCACTAAGGAGGTGTTCACTCACCTGCCTTTGTCCTGGGGGGCAGAGAGAAGGCCAGCAGGAACAGGAGGAGCTTCATCTTCTCTAGAAGGCCAAATAGATCCCAGTGTCTGGGGCTTTGCCCTTGCTCTCTTTTAACCTCTAGCAGATGAAGGAGGTGGAGTGGGATCAGCAATGTTGTGCCTCCTTCGTTTTTATGATGCTTTATCACAGAAGGCTTTCTATGAAAGTTCTTACCCCTACTGCCTCTGCCTGGTGACGTCTTCTGAGTGTTTGTGTGAGAACCATGAAATAACCACAGCAGACCCCACAGCCAATGACTCAGAAAGCCACCAGTTACAGCCCATGGCAGGAACACAAGGGTACAGGGCGGGGCTTGTAAGGTCAGAGTCCCAGAAACCCAAGTTCCCAGTGGTGGAAGGCCAATGCTTTCAATGTCACACTGCCAAGTCCAAAATAACAGATTGCATTCAGGCTCATCTCTCGTACTAGAATCAAGTGTGAACTTACCACCTAGTGGGGGGAGGGGTTATCAAGGGCATCCTTGACCAGAGTACAGTCTGGAGAAGGCAATGGTAGAGAGATGGATAAGGTAGTAACAGATAGGTCTACCAACACCTGTCAACCTATTTGACACCATAGTTTCAAACCTTCCATGTGACAAAGCCCTTTCTTATGAAAAATACACATTTGACATTTATTGACCAAAAATAGGAGATTGCTGTAGGCTCCGAGAGTTGAACCACTGACTAAAGCCTGAGTCATTCCTACGTCTTCAGGAAAACTGATATTTGTCCCCTGAAAACCTGTGAACTAAAGTTGGGAAAGGTTCCCAAAGGACAGTCAGGTCACTAAATTGCTGATATG
>JAQHUG010000652.1:296948-308086 GCA_028555095.1 Dicrostonyx torquatus
GGGGTGTTTGTACATGGATGCAGTGCCCATGGAGGACAGGAAAGGGTATCAGATCCCCTGGACATGGAGTTACAGCCAGCTGTGAAGTTGTGAGTTATGTTATGTGGACCCTGGGAAACAAATTCACATTCTCTGCTGAGGCGTAAGCATTCTTCACTGCTGAGCCACGACTCCAGCATGAGTTTCACTGATTTCTCCCTCTGCTCGAATTTGTAGTTGAATTCCAGTAGTGAAGCTCCCATCTTAGTTATTGTCCTTTTCAGTGCTAAAATTTTGATGTATTTATAAATATTTTCTACTTTTTTATGTGTCATTACTGATTCCCTTTAGTTCTTTCTCGAAGGTTCTCTCAGCTCTGAATACTTTCAAGAAACTAAAAACCTTTCTGACTTTATAATATCTAAGATCCCTTTAAAAAGTATTTCCTGTAAACTGTCTCCTATGTGACCATTACTCTTTGTTTCCTTTGTAATTCTGGGTTGAAAACTGGAGATTGTGAACATCACCCACCAAGGCCACTTCCATTCTTAAAAGTGGTTTGTTTCTACAAACTAGAAGGTGGAATTCACATCTTAACCTTCTAGAGTGACAAACTTGCCTCCTCATCTCTCTCAGGTTCTCACGTGTGAACCTTCTGACCGCATCTTCTTAGGATGTGGCAAACAGTTTGGTTTGAGGCAGGTAAGACATATGCTGCCTAATCACTTACCAGAAGCTTGAATTTGTAACTGCAAAATGTGTGGTTTTCTCTTTATCATGCCTAATAATTCTCCTGTCATATCATCTATCATTCAGTGTTGGTGTGACTACTCCACTGTGAGGAATTCTGGTTATTTAGTTTCTCTGTTTCTAACCAAATGATTCACAAAAGACCCTTAAATACACATTAAGGGCCAGGTCTTCCCTAGGAGAAACTGCATATTG
The DNA here is from genome assembly GCA_028555095.1 of Dicrostonyx torquatus. NCBI lineage: Eukaryota > Metazoa > Chordata > Mammalia > Rodentia > Cricetidae > Dicrostonyx > Dicrostonyx torquatus. Next base: position 297,873 of record JAQHUG010000652.1, read on the forward strand.
CAGAAACCTGTCTCTGAGAAATCCATATGAATAGCACAGTGGTGTTGCTTTACCTTGCCACCGTGACACTTGGGAATTGGTGACAACATTGTTCTGTCCACATTTCTACTTGTGAATCACTTACCAGAACTCCCCAAGTTGTCTATAAACTTCAGACCCTTTTAATGTTTTCTCATTTTAAGTTTCTAAGTCTGGAAGGTTGAGGATTAGTTAGTAGGCCATGGTAAATCTACCAAAGCACTGAAGGGCTCTAAGAAGTCATACATTTGACTCCTTTTGGTATCACATACTAAAGATTTAACTCAGCTAGGGGCATAACAAGCATCTGCATAAACTACTCAATAACTCTTGAGGACATGGCGGGGGCAGGACATAATAGAGTTTGTTAGTGCATGCCTTTAGTTTAGCTCCTTCCTTTCTAGAAATGTCACCTTTGACCCAATCTTCACATGGGGAAGAGAGATGGACATTTTAATTTTCCCCATTGATGTTATAAGAGTTAAGGAGAGGAGAAAAGACCCGCTGCCAAGAAGATGCTTAGCCTGGTACATGCTGGGTATCTCAGAAAAGTGTCTTGAATGTTATCAATTCCCAGATGACTTACATAGAAAAAGATGAGATGGGGCAGTGGCACATCATAGATATCTGAAACAATTTATGCATCTGTGTGTGTGTGTGTGAATATATGTAGTGTGCATGTGTATGGTCATGCATGTGTGCGTGTGTGTATGTGTGTGTGTGTGTGTATGTGCCTGTGCATGCATGTGTGAAGGAGACTGATGTTGGTATGTCTTCTACAATATTGCTCTCCAACCTACTTGTTGAGACAGTTTCTTCGCTGAACATAAAGTTTGTTGTTCTAGTTTGACTACCTGGTCAATGGGGCCCTGGGATCCACCTATCTCTGCCTCCCAATGCTAGGGTTACAGATACATGAGGCAATTCAGATTCCTGTAAGTGCTGTTAATTTTTTTAAGACAGGTTCTCACTATGCAGTCCTGGCTAGTCTGATACTTGCTATGTGATTCAGGCTGGCCTTGAACTCACCAAGATCTGCCTGCCTCCATTTCCAGAGTTCTGGGATTAAAGAAATGTGCCACAACTCAGTTTTAAGTGGGTGCTAGAGATCCAAACTCATGCCCACATGCTTGGCCAACAAGTGTGTTAGCTACTGGGTCATCTCCTCAACCCTCCTGAAATAATTTGAGGCTGCCATTTGGTAGCAGAATTTGTTTCGATACATGTCTGAAATACAAATTCAATGAAAGAAATGTCAGAGAAGAAAGCAGGCAAGTGGCATTCAGATTAATCTATACCTTAAAGCGTTTTAAGTTTACACAAGGGAGTTGCACAGGATCTCACTGACTTCTCTACAGTCTGCATGGAATTGCTCATATATCACATTTGAAAGACAAAGAGACTCAAAAATGTCAAGTGATATACCCAAAGGTCACATGGTTCCAGAAACATGTGGACATACATATGTAAAATACATGCCTACCACAGTGAAAAACTTCTTTACCACTTTGAGAAGTGGTAGAAACCACAGTAGGCAGATTTCAGTAGAGGAAAGTGTTCTTAATAATCGGAGCTCACCTGAGAATGTCTGTTCTGGGGAACCCAAGTGCTTTCTCTCCAAGGAACTAGAAAGATTGGAGAACATCTGCCTTGGTTCTGAAACAGTGCCGTGAGTGCGAGCACAAAATCACTTTGGGGGCCTCTTGCCATTCTGAGAATCTCTCAGCTGGAAACACCTTGTCCTTGAGCCTTGGGGCCTTGATTTCCTCTTCAGTTAATGGAGCTTTCTTGTCAGTTTTCAGGCTTCATGATTTTTATTTATCATTTGAACTATGACATGGGATTTTTAAAAATTAAACTGTAGGGGCATTTCCTCAAATAAATTGTGTGTGTGTGTGTGTGTGTGTGTGTGTGTGTGTGTGTGTGTGTGTGTTTATGAGTTAAGGTATCATCTGAAATCATCTATCTACCATATATTTTTTTCCATGGCTAAACTAAACTATATCTATAACCTTTACATATGTATTTATACACATGTGTGTATTAAGCTATACATAAATTTATATTAATTTGTGTAGGGTGTGGATGTGGGTGTGTGAAGGTATATTGCTACTAAAGTGTTCTGTTTGTATCCTTTTATTTCAGTCTTTCCAGACATGAACTTGGTACACATTTTCTCAGGAGTATTTTCAAGAAGATGCAAAGTCTCTCCCTCATTATGAAGGTGAACCAGTTCGTTAAGATAATCTGCCGTAAAGATCTTTATTGGTGATATGACATGAGGGTCACAGGAACCTAAATGAAGGAATTTCTATAGACTGTGTGTGTGTGTGTGTGTGTGTGAGAGAGAGAGAGAGAGAGAGAGAATATATGTGTGAGTGTGTATATGTGTGTGAGAGAGAGTATGTGTGAGCGTGTGTGAGAGTGTGAGCAGTGAGAGAGAGTGTGTGTGTATATATGAAAGAGAGAATGTGTGAGAGAGAGGATCTACGTGTGTGTGTGTGTGTGTGTGTGTGTGTATCTACTTTAATGAGGGGACATTCACTTACAACTAGGGCTAGACTTAATTCCAAAACAGTGACCCAGATTGGCATCAAGTCTTCTAGAGAATGGTTTTGGTCGTGTCTTGATAGAACTTTTAGGGTACAGTGGGGCATAGTATCAGTGAAGTGTCTCACACCATAGACTTGGGCTCCAAGGGTCACTGTGGGTTTGCAAAGTAGGCATGACAGCTTGTTAGTTAGGGGTTGTTTTCCTTCTTTATCTGGTACTACATGAATCCCCTCAAATCTGGTGTTACTTAAGAAATATAAGGACCTGTGGTATTTATTACACATCATAGTTTGTAGTGACCTGCGTACCCTGTGGGGCATCCTAGAAATGCCTCTCCTGGTTGGGTTTGTTCCCCTAAGGATAACTGCCTTGGCTTTATTTTTCTTGCATCACTCCATTACCCAGTGCCAAGGTTCTACTGAATATAAAATTGGAAACCTCCAAACCAGAAGATCTTCATGTTATTTCCAACCCTATATACTGCTGTTCTGACCTCAGATATGGTAATACACATAAAAACTGTAGGTTATGAGGTTTATGTGATTATTCCCAAACACGTTGGGTTTCCTCTGTGTGGATTTTCCACTTGGGGACATTCTTGAAGCATTCCTTAAGATTGCTTCATGAGGGAATGGACAGCATCCATCATCCTTGCTTTTGAGTGTCCTTTACCTGGAACTTAGTGGATGCACAAGATCTATTTGTTTGGTTATTAATCACAACACTAGTGGTTTCTAGTCCTTTCCAGTCCTGCTGTGGCAAGTTTGTTTCTTACTAAACTGGCAGCTAGAGCCTGGGAGGACAGTGACCCACTCTGAAATTGGTGATTTAAACTGGTAAAGAGGCTGCCGTTACTGAGTGTCCTGTCTAATGAACTTTGACCTGACAGGGGACGTTGGCTGGACCTGATGGCCTCAGCTATGCAGATGTGAGATGGGACTGAATGCTGTGGGGGAAGGTTTGCCTGGCTACTCTCTATGATTGTGTTCTGGAGTCAGCAGGTGCTGGTCCCTCAGAGCCTGCCAGGCAGGGCATGAGACAGATGGGCATCCTGTGAATCCATCTTAAAAGTCTTGGTAGAAATACATGAGCTCATAAGGAATGGGGGCACTGGCTCAGAGCAAGGTCAACCACACTGGCAGGAAGTAGGGCTAGGAGCCATCGAGGTGACCATTGAAGTGTCAAGCAGAGCTGAAAAAAGAAACTCTGAGTTGGCCTGGAATCAGAGAAGTGCCCAGAGGGAAGGTAGGACTGAGCAGCCCCTCTATTTCCAAGCTCTTCAACAGCTCTGGCTGTGTTCACCAGACAAATCACGTCCACCCAGCAGAGGAGGTAGAAAAATAAAAAGGATTATATTTACACAGAAGATTGTGTAAATTGTTTTGTTAATTATGTATGACTCCAGAAATGTGCATCTATGTCACATTTTGTTTTATTTTTGGTGATTTGAAACATGGTGTAATATAACATAGGCTAGCTCTGGAACTCAGAATGTAGCCAAGGATGGCCTTCAATGCCTGATTTTCTTTTTTTTTTTAATTTTTTGAGACAGAGTTTCTCTGTAGCTTTGGAGCCTGTCCTGGAACTAGCTCTTGTAGACCAGGCTGGTCTCGAACTCACAGAGATCCATCTGCCTCTACCTCCCAAGTGCTGGGATTAAAGGCGTGTGCCACCACCACCGCCCAGCTGAATGCCTGATTTTCTGAGCCCTGGAGGTACAGGTGCAGCCCATTTTTGAGAAGAACATTATTGTGCTGAAAGGTGTGTGTGTGTGTGTGTGTGTGTGAAAGGTGTGTGCTTATGTGTGCACGCACATAAGCACATGTGTGATTTTAAGATATCTTCTCAATAGAATTATTGCCACATAATATAAACATTAAAACACTGGCAATTACTTAAATCTCTCATTTACTGCTGTGAGACTCGCTAAAGAAGAAAGATGCCCAGGAGTCCTGTTGCCTTAGATAATCTCTAGTGTCAGAATCCTTACTGCAGTGTGATTCTCTTTCATTAATACAGCTTGATAAGGTCATGATAAGGAGAAAAAGCCTTAATCCCTGCTCCCAAGGAGCAAGGGGCCCTGCTGATTGCCTTTCTCTTTAGCTCTAGCATTGGGCTCTGTCTTTGGCTCAGGACACTTCCACTAGCATGTCCTCAGTCTCTTCTCATTGTTTGTCCATTGTGTGTTGTTTGACCATCACATGATAACCTCATGGAATGTTTAGATTTGAGATCCTGTTATCCCTGACCCCTGCCACCAGACCACCTCCCCTTTGTCTTTACACAACCTCCCTTCTAAAAGTCACAAACTACATATAACCAAAAAGATCACAAGAAAATACACCAACAGGGGTGAGAGCTTAGAAGTAACTTGTCTCCAAGAGCACTTTTTCATTTCCCTGTCCCTGCTGGAGTCAGGGGCTGGGAAAGCCTGGATTCCTGAGGGTTTTTCTGACTCTACTGATGACTTGGTATCTATCATATGATCTTATCTCGTTTGTCTATTTTAAATATTTGGTTACTTCCAACTGATATGATACCCACCCTCCTTCCTACATGCCTTCCACGTGCTGTTTTAAGAGTAGAGATTAATTGTGTAGCCCTGTGTGGTCATTTTATACAACAAATGAACTTTTTTTTGTTTTTCATAAGAAAATTCCCTTTTAGTTATAAGAAAAAAACATTCTGACAGATTATTAGCAGTATGAGAAACAAAAGTATAGAGTTAATACTGTATTACTGAATGACAAAAATTGTTTTGTTTTCTCTAGCCCTTCACTAACAGCAAATGTCTGAAGACACATCCTGGAATTTTTGTGAGTGTCAATAGCATTTGTTGTAATTGGAATCACATGCTCATTTTCCATTGCTTATATTTTATCTCCTTTGCTTCTTAACTTTTTTTATTATTACAAGAAAAATTTATATTTACTCCCCTTGTTCCCGGCCCTCCCGCTCCCCCCTTACCCCACCGCCCTCTCCCAAATGAACTTTTAACCTCTACTATCTCACCAACTCTCTCTTTATTTGCTTTTTGAGACAATATATTACTGTATAGCTCAGGCTAGCCTGGAACTTGCTGTGTAGTCCAGGCTGGCCTTGAATTCCAGATCCTCTTGCCTCAGCTGCTGGAAGCCTTGCTCCAGACATGACCATGGACCTGGGATGGATATGTGGAGTCAGAACCGTGAAGAAATTGTGACCACCTGTTATTCAAACAAGTGGCCATGGATAGCCTGGACTGTCTTTATTTCTACAGTTTCAATGGTTTCAATGGTTTGCATGAAGTTTTACAAACAGTTTTCACTTGCTGAGTTTCTAAAAATGGTTACAGTAATTGCCAGTTTGTTCCTTGATTCTTTCCCCTTCCATCTCTCAGCTCTCCCATTAGCTTTTTTATCCATATCTCAACTGTCAGAAGCATAAGCAGTCTTGCAAGCTACAAAGGAACTTTTCTAACTAGGGACACCTACAGTAGAACAGTGTGCCCAGTTGATAGCACATGTAGTTACAGCCTCATGCAGGGTGAAAGATACTATTGTCTCTGGTGGTTAATATTTACATTTGGTAGGGTCTGGGTTCTCCTGATCAACTCACCAGCCAAACCTGGATCGATCCATTTTACATTTTGTACTACTATATCCCCTCTAGGGGCATACCAAGTTTTTTCATTTATTTTATAGCCAACATGACCTGGAGACTTACTCTTAATAGTTGGAATTGCTTGTCCCTTGTTTTTATGTCCATCTCTCTTAACTTCTTGGAGTATTGGCACAGTTATTTAAAATGAGGGAACTGTGGTTTTCTATGATTCTACTTCATTTCCTGTTCCTTGCATGTTCCCATTACTCTTGATATCTATTTTAGAATATTTCTTTAAAACTCTTATGGTTAAAATCAATCATTCTACAGTAATTATACAAATATGTAATATTAAACTTCATGATCTACTGTGACTTGTTCAGGCCAGCAGTATGACTAGCATGGTGAAAGCAAGGAGAGCATGAAGCACACACACACCTGGAGTCATGCTCAGAATCCTTGCCAAGTGGTTTAGGATCTCCAGGGTCTTGCCACAAGGAGAGCCACTCATGTTATTCTCAGGCCTTGTCCCCTGAAGATGTCACATGGCTCCCGCCACTCAGCTTGGCTAACTATCTTTTCCATGTGATTTCCATCCTAATTTCCCCATTCTGACATAAAACAACTGTAAATCCATGCCTGGTTATCCATATCAGTGCCATCATCGGACATCTAATTCCAGCTTGAACTCTAGGTAGATGGAAGGGAGGAAGATACCACTGATATCTGAGGAAAACCTGAACAAGGTTGATGATGGAAGTATGTGTGAAGAAGGCCTATATAATAAAATCCTCAATATTGTGGCTTCTAGATGAATAGTAGACGTTCCAATGGCCTAATCAATCAATTAATAATACATTTTGACAGTTCTTTCAGTATTTTAAATATAGTAATAAAAAGAATTTCCATGAAAATCTGTTAGAGAAAGAATTTAAAACACCAGAAGGTAAGTTGTGGCTGAAAATACATTTAATTAGTCAAAAACCATAAACTTGCAATGAAGCGTTCTAACCGTAAACCACCGTTCTGAGTTTCACTCTGTCAAAAGAGCCATTGGCTTTTTACAGTCATCATGGTCACAGTTGGAACCTCAGAGAGAGATCATTACGGGCCTGAGATCACAGACAAAGGCAAACTTGTTAAACGTTTTGAAACTTTCCATTCTGTGTGCTGATGTGGGGGAAGCCAAATTATAACAGGCTTGGAGAATTAGTCTCTAGGGAAGGGCTTCACATCACACAGGAAGAAGTGGAGTGTCTGGCTCAGGACAATCCTTTCACTCCAACAGAACACACTGAGTTCTCTGTGCATGCTGCTCCTTAAAGCACTGGGAGTCAAATGGTGAACACTGGTGTGTGAGACCAGAATGCACACACACATGCAAGTATTCTGAAGAAAAATAACCACAAGACAGAATGACAGGTCGATCAGAACTTTCCTGGGAAATGAGCATTTGGCAGCTACACAAAATGTACAGCTGAAGATGAGAAGTATTCTCTGAGCTGTTCACCCAGTTAGAGGCTCACATATCCTGATGCATGTTACAAAAATAATGAGGAATCGTGCCAAAACTTGATTTTTTTTTCAATCACACCTATGAATTAAAAAACAATAGGAATAAGTTGATAGATTTAAGTCTTTGAACATTTGAATTTCTGTTCAACAAAGCCATCATAAAATGCCAAAGCAAGTTTGGATTCAAACCCAATGTTTATAAGGCTCTGCCTGGTGAAAAGCATCTTCTCTAGAAGATGTTAATTATGGGAAGACAATCGATTCAACTTTAAATATTAAAGAGGCTTGACAGATGTTTTCCCCCGAAGACCAATCTTCAAGTGTTAATGAATTCTGAAAATAATCATGAACCTCACCGGTAATGAGGACCCTGCTGCAATGGTTTCCTTAGAGACGTCCGTGGGCGTGTAACACACAGACCCATTAAAGGACCTGCCTGCAACTGTTCCAGAGGATAAACTAGAAACAAGCAAACTGGATTAAGAATGAATACTTACTTTCTTATGAGTTAAAATACCAAAATGAATGAGCAGTATTTACATGTGTCAACAGAAATAAAATCTCAAAGGTGTATTATTGATTAGCTTCTCCAAAGGGGGAAAGCCATCCAGTTTTATACATAATAGACTAAAAATTTTAGCAATGCATTTGAAATACAGGATGTGGATATCTTTCTTTAAAATACAATTATTTAAAAATGTTAACTGAAGAAAGATGAGGTTTATAGCCAGGTGTGGTAGCACATATCAGTAGTCCCAGCAGTCAGGAGGCAGAGGAGGATGGATCTCTGAATTCGAGGCCAACCAGGTCTATAAAGCTAGTTCCAGGACAGCCAAAGATACTCGGAGAAACCCTGTCTCAAAAAATCAAACAAAGAAAATGAGGTTTCTGAGGGATTAGAATAGAACATAAGTCATCCTTTAAATAAAAAATATGTGTATATAAGTGCTTGCCTGTCTGTATACTATTGTGTGCCTGGTACCCTTAGGAGTCAGAAGAGGGCATTTGAGCCCATAGAACTGGAGTTGCAGATGGTTGTGAGCTGACATGTAGGTGCTGGGAATTGAACCCTGATCCTCTGGAAGAGCAGTCAGTGCTCTTAAGCACTGAGTCATCTCTCTAGATGTCTCCCTCCTTTTGTTCTTTTTCAAGTTGGAAAGAAAACACAATGAAAACCAACTGCATCATTTATTTTTCCCCTTTTTTAAATTTTTTTATTATTTTATAAATAATAGGAGTCAAAATTTCCACTTCCTCCCCTCCTCCCATTTCTCTCCCGCTCCCCCACTCACCCTCCCCCACTCCAGTCCTAAGAGAGGTCAGAGTACCCTGCCCTGTGGGAAGTCCCAGGCCCTCCCCTCTCCATCCAGGCTTAGGAAGGTGTGCATCCAAATAGACTAGGATCCCAAAAAGCCAGTAGCTGAAGTAGAGACAAATCCCAGTGTCGTTATCATTGGCTTCTCAGTCTGCCCCAATTGTCAGCCACATTCAGAGGGTCCAGTTTGATCCCATGCTCATTCAGTCACAGTCCAGCTGGCTTTGGTGAGCTCCCATTAGCTCAGGCACACTGTCTCAGTGGGTGGACCAGTCCCTCATGGTCATGACTTCCTTGGTCATATTCTCCCTCCTTGTGCTCTTCAACTGGACCTTGGGAGCTCAGTCCAGTACTCCCATGTGGGTCTCTGTCTCTATCTCCATCTGACCCCAGACAAAGGTTCTATGATGATATTCAAGATAGTCATCAGTCTGACTACGGGACAAGGCCAGTTCAGGCACCCTCTCCTCCACTGCCCAGGGTCCTAGATGGGGACATCCCTGTGGACATCTGGGACCCCTCTAGAGTCAAGCCTCTTACCAACCACACAATGCCTCCCTTAATTAAGATCTCTTCTTCCCTGCTCCCATATCTGTCCTTCCTCCATCTCAACCATCCCACTCCCCCAAGCTCTCCCCAACCCTCCCCTCTCCCTTCTTTCACCCCCTCTCCCCTTCCCCCCACCACATTCCCACCCTCATGCTCCATACTTTTGCCTTGCGATCTTGTATTCTTCCAATTTCCAGGAGAATCTATATATGTTTTTCTTTGGGTTCACCTTATTATTTAGGTTCTCTAGGATTGTGAACTATAGGCTCAATGTCCTTTGTTTATGACTACAGTCCACTAATGAGTGAGGACATACCATATTCATCTTTTTGGATCTGGGTTATCTCACTCAGGATAGTGTTTTCTACTTCCATCCATTTGCATGCAAAATTCAAGATGTCATTGTTTTTTTAACACTGAGTAGTACTCTAATGTATATATGTGCCACATTTTCTTTATCCATTCTTCCATTGAGGGGCATCTAGGTTGTTTCCAGGTTCTGACTGTTACAAATAATGCTGCTATGAACATATAACTGGATTTCAATGTGTAGAAGAATGAAAATAGATCCATATCTATCACCATGCACAAAACTCAAGTCCAAATGGATTAAAGACCTCAATATAAATCTGACCACACTGAACCTGATAGAAGAGAAAGTGGGAAGTAGCCTGCAATGCAT
>JAQHUG010000652.1:308946-342299 GCA_028555095.1 Dicrostonyx torquatus
AACAGAAAAAGTTCAAATGGCCAAAAGATACTTAAGGTCATGTTCAACTTCCTTAGCTATCAGGGAAATGCAAATCAAAACAGCTCTGAGATACCATCTTACACCTGTCAGAATGGCTAAAATCAAAAACACCAATGGTAACCTATGCTGGAGAGGATGTGGAGTAAGGGGAACACTCATCCATTGCTGGTGGGAATGCAAACTTGTGCAGCCACTTTGGAAATCAGTGTGGTGGTTTCTCAGGAAATTGGGAATCAACCTACCTCAGGATCCAGCAATACCACTCTTGGGAATACACCCAAGAGATGCCCAACCATACAACTGAGTCACTGCTTTGTTGTGAAACAGCCTAACTGCTCATGGTTAAAATCCAACTTCCCACACTGTTTCTAACCCTGAGCAACTGGTTTTTTGTTTTGTTTTGTGTCCCCCAGCCGCTCTGTTGGCTTCTGTCACTGAGGACAGCACATAAATGGAACACAGTGGAGAATAAGCAGTGTCAGAGTCCTTAGACTCATAAATGACCTGCGGCCTTGGGGCTCAACTTTCCTTCCTTTAGCACCATCTCCTGTGGTGTCCCCATAGGCAAGATTGCTTCTTTAGTTGTTAGCCATGCCTTTCTTGCCAGGACTCCACCTCCGAGATTTTCCTGGGTGTCCAGGGGGTGTAGAAACTTTGGGGGGGGGCGTTGTGACATTCACCACAGGAGTTGGATGTTAGCTCACTTCACCCTTTCTTCTCAGTGTCTCCCAGGCCTATAGTGGGATACTTTCCTGGAAAGCCCCATGAATTCCCTTAGAAATTTTGGGAGCCAGATGATGTTCATCCTCACTCACATCTAAAGTCATCCTCTCCCTGTAGGCCTGCATCCCTGTTGCTAAGCATTTGAAGTAGGGCATCTCAGCAGCTTGGCAAATGCTATACAACTCATCAGCTCTGTCTACAGCTCCCATATCCTCCCTTTACCTGCTGCAGTCCAGTGTTCCACTGCTCTTCAGCCTCTCACTTTCCATTGCTAAGGCTGCTTGATCTTTCCTGTCAGGGGCCCTCTGCCCTCTCCTTCCAGCTGCATGTTGGTACATGCGCACGCAGGTGGCGGTTGAACCCTCCCCACCTCGACATGGGGTCTTCCTGGTGTTTTCAGCCATCTAGCTACCTGCAGTTACCAGGGTCAGGTTTCCATTTTGTCATCTGATCATCTGACTTTTTTTAAAAAACTGGTTAATAAGGCAGAAGAGGTGGCTCAGTGGATGCTCTTACAGAGAACCTGGGTTCAGTTCCTGGCACCCACGTGGTGGCTCAGAACCATCCCTAACTCCAGTCGCAGGGATCCAATGTCCTCTTATGATCTTCACAGACCACAGGCACCAGGCCTGTGGTGTATGATGCACATAAACTAATAAAATAAATAAATCTCAATAATTTTAAAAACTAGTCAATAGCTTTCAATTTCCTGCAGATAGAAGAAAGTAAAACCTAAACTTCTTCAGAAGCCAAAATGGAGGGGGGGTGACTCAGTGGGCTGAGCCTGGGCCTGTCATCAGCTCCCCATTTGGTCTCAGAGCAATGCAGGGTTACTTGAGGTCACCAGGAAATGTCACCTTCTTCTCTCTAAGCTGCAGTGTGTGGGCTGTGTGGTCACTCAGTGTGCCTGGAACCTGTTATCTCTTTTCGGTTGAGATTCAATGCAAATTCTACCACCTCTAGCAGCCCCTCCCTATGAATTTTTAAGGGGCATTTCATGTATGCATCATTCTACTTCTTTTATACAATTTATGAGATGTACTGTCATAATTTGCCAGTAGATGGAATATCTCCTTTGAACTCCCAATATTTCGGGGTAGGGTGTGCCAGTAACCTTTTGATCTTGAGACACTGCCACAGATGGTAGAGGCTCACTATGTCTTTGGAGCTTCACCTCTGAGGCTGAGACATTCTGAAACTTCCAGGAGAGAGAGGCCTTCTGTCTCATTACAGGACCCACTCCAAGAGAAATAAGGTGCTCAAGTCAAGTGTGGTGGCTCTCATTTATAGCCTCAGCATTCAGAAGGCTGGGGCAGGGGGATAGCTTTGAGTTTGAGTTCAACGCCAGTCTGGACTACAAAGTGAGACCTGTCACATTCCAACAAAAAACAGGGTTCCCAGACTGGCATTAAAGGGCATGTTGTTGTCCTGCAAAAGGGCTAGGTCTATATATAGCTATATATCTGTAGCAAGTCAAGCTGGGAACTGGACAGGGGAAATGAAGCAACTTCCAGACTGAGGCATGGGCAGGCTTTCCCTTCAGTCAGAAACCCAGGGTGGATATGCTAACTGATGATTAAACAAGAACTAAAAGACTTCATTCCATATTCGACACTTCTTATTAGTTCCCCAAGTTAATACAGATCCAGAAAAGTGGGCTAGAAAGATAAAGGACAAAACCATGAGGGATAACACTGCATAATAATACTGTTTACATTAGACACAGTGTTCTTTCCTCAAGATGTCTTGCTTTCCTCCATCAGAAAACCATCCCAGTACACTGGCTGTGTTAGGACAAGGTTCTTTTCACAGTCATCTGCTTTGGAGCCCACCCGATCTTGGTTCCACCAAGGCCTCCATACCTTTTGATTGGGCTGGTGTTCATGCTTCTTGACTGCCTGACATTTGAGGTTCTTTTGCAATCGTTCCAGAAAAGGTCTAATGTCCTTGAAGGGAGATAGTCCAAACTCACCCCTTCACGTCTCTTTAAGCATAACTCTCCTGGCTTTTGTTCCTTGTTTTACCTGAAATCTCTGTCCTCATCACTCTTGGAGTCCATGGAGGAATGCTAAAATGATGACTTGTGATCTTCAATCTTATGTAATCCCCAATTCTTTGCATGAGGTTAAAAGCCATGGATATATCACAATATCCCTTCAGTGATTTTGTTGAGATACACAGAGAACAGTACAGTCTACACAAAACACTCAGAAACACAGAGTTTTCTATAGCTGGTTGCAGAAAAGAGAGCCAGGGAAGTTCCAAATTTGAGAAGAATTTGCCAGTCTACTCCTGGCTTGAAGATCGGGACATCGAGCAGCAAAGGCACAGCTGAGAGCTGCCCCACACTGACGGCAGCGAGAAAACCAGCCCTCAACTCCAGCTGCAAGGAACCAAATCCTATCAACAACCTGAGTACGGGTTTTTTTCAAGATGAGAACTCATCCAAGTGTCATTTTGGCTTTGACTTTCTGAGACTAATGCCAGAAACCCAGCTACACTCACCCAGACTTTAGACCTACAGAACTATGAGAACTCAGGTGTTATTTTAAGCTTCTGGGTTTGTATAATTTGTTACACAGCAATAGAAAAATGAATACTACATTAATAAGAGGTGATCTACCATAAGAAATTTACTATCTTTCTGGGTAAATTAAGATAGAGAAAACAGAAGGAGAAAAGGGACGCTAACCACCTGGCTTATGATCTTGAAAAAACAAAAATTAGCATCCTTTCTTATTTGTTAGTCTCGTTTACTTGGTACACTTTATTTAAACCTTCTCTTCCTTGTTCTTTCTTTCCATTTATTCTCACTCCAAATTTCCTCTGATCATAGTGTGGGGGGGGGGTGTCTGGGTGTGTCTGGGTGTGTCTGGGTGTGTCTGGGTGTGTATGTATGTTTGTGTGATTGTGTATGGCAGTGTGTGTGTGTGTGTGTGTGATTAGGCATGGAGTGTAAAACAGCCCTGGTTGACCAAGAGGTCACACGAAGCAAACAATATCTCTCTCCTGCTTTAAGGTCTGGTCCATCTTTCCCATCTCAGAGAATCCTGGAAGGATGAGCAAGGCAAACCAGTGTGAACTGTGTTATTATGTGCTCCTTGTGGTAGCAACTGGATAAGTGTGAACAAATAATACTCACCAGGGACCTATTGTGTACCAGGTTTAGTTTCAAGGGTGTTATTTAATTCATTTAACTCTATAGGAGCAGGATGTTGCACTGTTCATGTCATTGTCTTACAGTTGTACAAACAAGACTCAGCCAGGGTAACAGCTCTGCCAAGATTGATCTGGCAACCAGATCTACCTATGCAGTCTGCTGGTGGAATGTGCTTGCTTTCCAGGTATACAGTTGAAATCCCCTTCAAGAAAACAATACATCCTGTGCATTTTACTGCATTTCAAGCCCGCTGGGAACTTGTCTATCTACACTATGTTCATGGTAACTGCCACTTTGGTCCCTTAAAGTTCTTCTATGCAGGTTGAAGTCAGATCTCCTTTATTTCCTGGGGGAGGTGGTGGTAAGGATTCAATGTGATATTCTTACATCTGAAACATCTTTGTACCTTCTGGAGATAAGTTAAGAGACAAAAGTCTCAGAAATAAATTGAGTAGCTTGTATTGATCCTAGTACTGATCAGACTAGGTCAGGAGGAGGGAGTATCACTTTAAGGAATAAAAGAGGAAGTATTGCAATGGCAGGATTTGAGGGTTGTGGGCACTTTCCTGTGTTGAGTTAGGCTAACGCTCAATTACAGCAGCAAAGCACTGGAAGAATGTCTCAATCCCACTATCATCTCAGAACAGGCTTCCTGTCCCTGGCTGGAAGACATTAGAAGACATGGATGTTTAATCTACCACAGTGAAGCTCGGTGACAGGCTGAGGCTGTTGCACTAACCCTCCAGCTGTTCCACCTGAGGAGTCAGTGGGTGGGGTGAGACAGACTGCTTCCTGCGCACTACCACAGGTCTGGCTGCAACCACATCAAAGTGGGTGCTATAGTCCCATGGTCCTTTTATGTTGAGTTGCAGACATGAAGCACGTAGCTTCATTGTCTGTTTTACAATACAAATCCCAGAGTGGAAATGTACACAGCTGAGTACCCCAGGCTCCCTTGGTTGTGGCTTTACACCATGACGTGACTCTAGCGGATCCAAGTCGGTGAGTGAGGTTTCCAGAAGACATTCTTTCTTTAGTAACAGTGGTGGAGCATGGGGCCTTGCACATGCTAGCTAGTCAAGCACTCTGCCACAAACCTATGTCCTCAGCACTCCGAGAAAGAGTTTTAATATGGCATCTTTTCTTTGGCCTTTCTCATCCAGCTCATCCAGCTTTGAGATTGGCCATTATGTCTGAGGAAAGAGGGATCATCTATGTCAGATGATAACGTCAAGGACTTATCCCTGCCTTTAGTTTTCCCTTCTACTAGCTCCCTCTCTCTTTCCACCAAAAGGCTTTATTAATGTTCTGCATTGCTGCCCATGAAGTAGCTACTGGTTCTCTGAGGAAGCGCGTTTGTAGATTCACCTTCTCACAGTGCTTTCCAAAAGATGTCACCTTCTCTACAGAACGCTCAGTATCAGCTCATCCATCTAGAGATCTCAGCTCTGGAAGCACCATACCCTTCTCACAGCAATCGCTGTTCACTGTGGAATGTGACTAGACCATTCTCTGATTTTGTAGAAAGAAATATGGTTACTAAAAGAATTTGAATACCAGATGATCTTAACTTAAAATAAATTCAATGGAGAAATAGAAGAGGGAAAAGGATATCAAAATAAAAGAGCCAGAATAATTAGAAAGAGCCAGCGGAGGAGGAAGTTAGTGAAGGGTTGCCAGGATTTGACCTTGAAATACAAAAGAAGCCCAAGAGGGGGCGCTCCAATTATTCCTGCTTAGGTGTAGAGCTCAGTCAACTCCAGGAGTAATCAATCCTCCAAGCATAATTTCACTACATGTGAGAATTATGGATGCTTCTAGTTTAGAGGAACGTTTTGACACATGGCAAGCTAATGGAAGTCTTCATTATATAGAGAGCACCATGGAGGCCTACCCATATTTAAGTTTCTGTCTCTGGAACAACAAAACCTGCATGCCAGCCAGAATTTAGTGAGTCTCGACTTTGGCTACATAAGGGCTACAAAAAGCAATCAAGGTAAAAGGTAAAAGGATGTTGGAGACTAGCTTCAACAAGGATACCACTTACCAGGGTAGGGGCACGGAAATTAGAAGAATAAGTGAAAAGAATGAAGACGAGAGTGGAAATAATAAAACAGAAACATAGGATAGCATCATTATAGAGTTCCAGTGACTACGGAAAAATCGCCCAAGTTTAATATCCATTTGCTTAAAATACCCCAACCCCAAGAAGTAGGAGTAAAATTTAAAAAAAAAAACTGCATTAACAAGATACAAGGAATGAACACACCAGTTGAAGGATTATGGGCTACATTCTTAGGTAAGCATTCTGTTGCCAAAACAAGACAAGTAACTAATGTTCACACCCTAGACCAAAACATTCTGTGGGCAAACCACTCCCTGGGTGGAAACCATTGTTATCTTCCAAAAGGAATAGAAACCTAGTTGGATCCTTGGACTTTTGTTTGAGGTAGAAACAGTTCTACTTCTTAATACCTGAAACACTAGGTCTGGATATTAGCCACACCTGTTGTCTGAACTGTTGACAATACCCTTGAGAGAGGGAACTCTCTAATCTAAATCAGGATGGAATGGAGCCTTCATCTTTGTTTGAGGTAGAAACAGATCTACTTCTTAACACCTGAAATATCAGGTATGAGTATTAGCCATGCCTGTTATTTGAACTGTTGGCAATAACCTTGAAGGAACAGAAGTTCCATCTCTCTGACCTTTAGTCAAGGTAGAATGGACCCATACCTATGGGCCCTTTTAAATGGGAAAAGAAAGTCTTGGGAGACATAAGCATGTAAAAACGCTGTTGAGCAGGCTGGAGAGATGGCTCAGGGGTTAGGAGCACTGGCTGCTCTTCCACAGGTGCTGAGTTCAATTCCCAGCAAACACATGGTGGCTCACAACCATCTGTAATGAGATCTGGTGCCCTCTTCTGGCCTATAGGTATACATGCAGAGCACTCGTATATAAAATATAAATAAATAAATAGATAGATAATAAATAAAGCAAACTTAACCAAAGAAGAAAATAAAATTTTTTAAAAATGCTGTTGAGTTGGCTTAATACTTTGTCATAGAAAGTATATAACAGTAAATCTCAGAAACCACGGCTGGCTAAGGTCTTTGTAGATCTGAGTATCAGATATCAAGTTATCAGATGTGAACAAAGACCATTGAGACTTGTTAAATGTGGAAAGATTAATATTTTATTTTTCTTTGGCCTTTCTTCTTATATAGAAAGATGGGAAAGAATTATCAACCTCCCTTCTTTCTTATTAAGTTATTTTTAATTAAGTCTATGTTCTGAGCTTGTTAAAGTCTGTTAGAAATTATCTAAAATAATAGATAGATAGTGTGTAGGAAGAGGGCTGTTTGGGACAGGAGACCTGCATAGGAAGAGCAGTGGAGAAGTGATGTTTGTAATGGAAAGATTAAAAATGGCAGCAGGCAGCAGAAATGCTGTAGATCCCCGAGCAGTGGTAGCAGGCCATGTGGCGGCAGGCAGCAGGCCCTGAGAGCAGCCAGTCTAAGGTGGAGATGGCTGCCCATCCCCAAGCGGTGGCTGGTCACAGGCAGGGAGACACGTGGCACACGGGCAGGAGCCAGAGACATGGACAGGCACGCCATGCAGAGTAAAGTTGAACATTTATTAGGGTTATGGGGGGGGAAGAAAAGCAGGGGAGGAGAGAGAGAGAGAAGACAGAGACAGAAGTGGGGGAAGGGGAGAAGTGGGGAGAGAGGCAGAAGCTGAGAGGAAGACAGAAAAGAAAGCTCTCAGGCCGGAAGCTGAAGATCAGCCTGCCTCAGCGGATGGGGGAGGGAGTGGGCGTGGCTTGTCTCTTAAAAGGACAGAAATCATTACAGAGAGAGAGAGAGAGAGAGAGAAGAGAGAAGAGAGGGGAGAGACAGAAAGGGAAAGGGGAGAGGTGGGGAGAGGCAGAAGCTGCCTCTCTGAGAGGAAGATGGAAAAGAGAGAGAGACTAAGGCTGCAAGCAGGAAGATCTGCCTCCTCAGTGGATAGGGGAGTGAGTGATCATGGCTTGTCTCTTAAAGAGACAGAACAACCATTACAATGTTGGCAGCAGACCTCCTGGCCTGCCAGTTTAATGACCATGGTATTAAAACCTTGGAGCCATTGCCTGATGTTAGAATGAGGCAGGTCTTGAAAATGGTCAGCTGAGGTTAAATTCCCTGACAGTTTAAGAGCACACTATGCAGGAGTCAAGACTGCATAAACATATGGAAAATAAATGATATCTTGTATTTGAAATGTTAGAGTTTCAGAACTCAGGGAACCCAATAGAAGAGAAGCAGAAAGAGTATAAGAGCCAGAAGGGATGGAGGACACAAGGAGAACAACACCTTCTAAATCAACTGAGCAAAACTCACATGAATTCACAGAGACTGAAGTATCAAGCACAGGACCAACATGGATCTGCTTCAGGCCCTCTGCATATATATTATAGCTTTCAGTTTAGTATTTTTAAGGGATTTATGAGTGTGTGAATGAGTGGGTCTCTGACTCTTGTGCCTACTCTTCAGACTGTTTTCCTCCTGTTGACTTCCATGGGACTCCCTTAGTCAACAATTCAATTGAATGCAACCCAGTTCTGCCACTGGAAGCCTTGCCTGGCTACAAAAGATGGTCAATAGAGACTCTGTAACCCCATTACTAGAAATCCTCATTAGTATCACCTTTATAGATTCCAGGAAGTTTCCATTACACTAGGTTTCCACACCAACACCCAAATGTCCTACAGTACCAACCATCTCTCCCTCCACCCCATCTACCCCGCACCACACACACACCAGATTCTTCCATCTTGCTTCTGTCCCTAACTGCCTCCAGTCTGCCCATAAAATCTATTTTGCCCCCCCGCCAAGAAGATCCATGAACCACACAGCCCTGCCCCCAGATTCCTTTTCTTTACTTAACCTCTCTGGGTCTACAGATTGTGGCTTCTTATCATTTGCTTAATGGCTAATATCACTTATAAGTAAATACATATCATATTTCTCTTTCTGGATCTGAGTTATCTCACTCATGATGATTTTTTTCTAGATCCATCCATTTGACTCCAAATTTTATGATGTCATTTCTTAAACAACTGAGTAATACTTCATTGAATAAATGTACTACATTTTCTTTATCCATTTTTCTGTTGAGGGAAATATGGGTTGTTTCCAGTTTCTGGATATTATGAATAAAGCAGCAATGAACATGGTTGAGCAAGTGTCCATGTGGAGCGATGGGTCATCCTTTGGGTATATGTCAACAAATGGTATAGTTAGATCTTGAGGTAGATCAATTACCAGCTTTCTGAGGAGCCATCATACTGATTTCCATAGTGGCTGTACAAGTTTGCACTCCCATCAGCAGCATGAGCTGTCACTTGTGGTTTTGATCTTAGCCATTCTGACAGGTGTAAGATGAAATCTCAAAGTAGTTTTGATTTATATTTCCCTGATGGCTAAGGTTGTTAAACATTTCTTTAAATGTTTAAATGTCAGCCATTTGAGATTCCTCTGTTGAGAATTCTCTATTCTCTATTTAGATCTGTACCCCATTATTTAGTTGGATTATTTGGTTTTTGATATCTAGGGCTTGGAGAACTTTATGTACTTTGGATGTACAGTTGGTTAAAAAAATCTTTCCCCTTTCTGTGGACTGCCATTTTGTCCAGCTGATGGTGTCTTTAGCCTTACAGAAGGTTTTCAGTTTCATGAGGTCTAATTGATTAATTGCTGCTTTTAATACCTGTGCTATTGGCGTTCTGTTCAGAAAGTTGTCTCCTCTGTCAATGTGTTCAAAGCTATTCCCCACTTGCTCTTCTATTCAGTGTTTCTGGTTTTATGTTGAAGTCTTTCATCCACTTGGACTTGAGTTTTGTGTAATACAATAAGTGTGGATCTGTTTGCATTCTTCTTTATGCATACATCCAATTTGACCAGCATCATTTATTGAAGATGCTGGAGTTTTTTTTTCAATGTGTATTTCTGGCTTCTTTATCAAAAATCATACGTGTGATTTATGTGTGTAGATTTATGCCTGGGTCTTCAGTACTATTCCATTGATTGACATATCTGTTTCTATTTTTATGTCATTACCATGCAGTTTTTTATTACTATAACTCTCTAGTAAGACTTGAAATGGGGAATGATGGGACCTCCAGCCGTTCTTTATTGTTCAGGATTGTTTTAGCGTCCTGGGTTTCGTTGTTGTTGCTGCTGCTGTTGCTGTTGTTGTTCTTTCTTTTTATTTTCATTTAGTTACAGGAAGTTTTTATTTCTTTCTTGGTTTCTTCTTTGAACAATCTATCAATTTATAAGCAGTTGTTTAATCTCCATGAGTTTATGTATTTACTAGAGGTCTTTATTTGCTAACAATTTGAAGCTTTATTGCATTGTGGTCAGGTGGCATAGAATGGATGATTTTAATCTTTTTAAACTTGTAAAAAAATTGTTTTGTGTCCCAGGAAGTTGTTCTATTTTAGAAAAGTTTCCATGTGCTACAGGGAAGAATGTGGAGTCTTTTGTGTTTAGGTAAAATATTCTGTAGATATCTGTTATGTTCATTTGATGCATGATGTTAATAAGTCTGATGTTTCTCTGCTTATTTTATGTAAAGATAACCTGTCTATTGGAAAAAGTGGGGTGTTTATGTACTGATGTTAATATGTGTCTTTAATTCTAGTATAGTTTTGTGGGGGCTTTTTTGTTTATTTGTTTTTATAAAATTGGGCACCCCTGAGTTTGGTGTGTTATGTTTAGAATAGTAATATCTTCTTGGTTAGCCACTCCCTTGATTAGAATGAAATATCTCTTTATCTCTTCTGATTAGTTTTAACTTGAAATCTATTTTGTCATGTATTAGGATAGTGAAGGCTACTTGCTTTCTGATCCCATTTGATTGGAGTATTTTTGTTCACCCATTTTCTCTAAGATAGTGCCTAAGATGTGTTTCTTAGGCAGCAGATAGATGGATTTTGTTTCTTTATCCACTCAGTCAGTCTGTGTCTTTTAATTGAAAAATTTAGACCATTTAGAGTTAAAGTTATTATTGAAGTGTGTTGTAATTATGATCATTGTGTTGCTGATTTTTGGTGTTATTGTTCTGGAGGTATATTGGGTCTAGAGTTTGGAAATGGGTTGGGTGGAATGAAGTCAGGTGGACAGAAGGAACTGGGCTGTTTTATAGGATGTTCTTCCTGGTCCATACTGGTTGTGTGTGGGTAGATAGGTCTGAGTGGAAAGGTTGAATAAGATATGGAAGAGTCCTGTGGTTTGACTCACAGATAAGGAGTACAGTAGGGCAAGCCTACAGCTCCTCTGCAATGAATACAAGGAAGGCCAGACTAGGCTGGTGTACTGGTTGTAGGATGCAGGCTAGTCATGTAGGTTGTGGAAAGGGTGTGTATGAGGAAGTCATGGTTATTCACCAGGCTAGACGCTGGAGAAGGATGTGGCAAGTCTGGGTAGGGAGTGGAGTTGTGGAGGTGGAGCAAATGGTCCTGTGAGTGGATGCAGGCAGGGCATGTCCAGATGGATAACTAGAACTTGGCTGCAGTGCAGAAGGATGTGGTGGGACTAGGCCAGGGCATGTATATATTGGACCCTGCAGAAGTCTAGAAGTTTGCTACTGTATGGTGAAGGTGACCAGACTAGGCCAAGGTTATGGGACCCACATTAGATCTGGAAGGTTGTGGAAGGATAAGGTTCTGATAGGGCTACTCACCAGGCTATACCCTGGAGAAGGATGTGGGAAATCTGGGTATGGAGTGGGGTGGTTGAGGCATCTCTGCCTTGACTTCTTATTGGCCCAAAGGACAATTGTTAGCCATCTTTCTAGTGTACAGTTTCTTGCAAACTGAGGCTTAAACTGTTGTTATAATAGGAAGTTACCACCAAACTGGTCTATCCTCCAGATACTTCCTAGCTGAATGACTGGAACAAAACTGTTGTGGAACAAAACTGTCGTTAAACAAAACTGAATGGAATCTCAATTCCCATAATGTTAAAGTTATTATAAATATTTCAACATAAACATGGAGAAAGTAGTACAATAAATACTCATATATTCTTCATCTAAGACCCGAAACAATCAAGGTTTACCCTGTTCTTACGACAGCTTAAGCTGAGTGTAGTGATTACTTGGAAGGTGAAGGAAGGAGGATCAGGAATTTGAGGCAAGCATGAGATATTTGTGACAAACAAAATGTCCCAAAACATAAACAAAAAAATATTAGTGTAGATACTAATTGATACTTGAGATGAATTTCAAGTCAGATATTAGGACTGATTTGGAATAGCTTGGGATAGTTCAGTGGCTGAGCATCTGCTCAGCATATGAAGAGACCTGGGTTCAAGCATAGAATTGAATAAAAAGGAAAGATGATATATGGGAAAGTATGATCTGGTTTATTTCAGACACATCACATCTCTTCTTGTGATACATCCTCCATAAGTTATCTCTGTAATCAAAGGTCCACAAACTCTCGTATGAAGGACTGCAAAGGTGAGGAAGGACATGTCTGCACTCTGCATCGGGTACAGAGAGATGGAGGCCAAGGAGGGTCTGCTGTGTGCATATTCTTTGTTTACTACAGATAAAAAGTGTCCATACCACATGCCACTTCCATCACATAATGCAGGTGAATGTAAAGTTCAAACCATGGAGAAGACTAAATGAGACAGTGATCGGATTTCTCCCTAGAGCTATGCTCCACTTCACTCAGTCCAAAGGGCTCTGAGGAGAGTCCACACTCACGTGTATGGATCCAGCCTGACAGCTCTCAGATCCTTTGCTAGCCTAGATCTCTCCCCTCACTTCTATACTCGCGGCCTTAAGTCTATTTTGAAATCTTCACTTGGATGCCCCATGGGCAACTCAAATTCTGAGGTTCAAAACTTTGATTTAACTTTCCGAGACTACTACTAAGTGACCTTGGAAGCTTTATGAGACTTTTATTCAAATAAAATTCATGCCATAAAATTAACCATTAACAGTTTCATTTACTTTTGTTTTGTGAAATGGGGCCTCCCAAAACCCAGGCTGGCCTCCAACTTCCTATATATCTGAGAATAAGTAACCATAGGTGTCTCATCCTGCTGCTTCCACCATCTAAGGTGCTGACATGCAGGCATGGTCCGACATGCAGGCATGGTCCACCACGCCTGGCTGCCATTAACCATAATCCTGCCACATCCTTGTGTTTCCTTCCACAACTCCAAGGACTGATCTGACTGGGGTAGCAAGGGAATGAAGAAATCACACACATGCCCAAAGAAGGAGGGAGGGAGGGAGGGAAGAATGGGAGAGAGGGAGGGCTGGAGGGAAGGAAGGAGGAAGGGAGGGAGGGAGGGAGGGACGGAGGGAGGGAGGAACGGAGGGAGGGAGATGGATTGAGTAGCCTACATCTGACGCAGAAGCTTTAGCACCCCAGAAGCTCAGAGCATTTATTATATACAGGTGATCATGGAGGCAGGTTATTACATACAGACGAACAAGAATGCAGAGTTATTGCCCCCAGCTGGATCAAGGAGGCAGGTTTAGCTAATCTAGGTAGGAACAACATCTTCATGGGCATAGTCTTCAGGCCGCAAACATGGTAGGGGAGAAAGCTAAGGGGGGGAGGCATTTTCTGCACACACTGTCAATATTTTCACTCAGAGCAGAGGAAGGCTTTGGCATCCCTCTGAGGCACTCTGAGGCATTGGGGTCCTTGACATGGAAGTGCCATGTTAATAAGAAACTTCCACTAGGGACTTCACTCAACCCTTACACAATCCAGTGGCATTTAGTATATTCAAAAGATTTGGGACTATTGCCTCTAGTTAGTTCAAAGACATTTTCATCACACACAAAAAGAAAACTGTGTCTAATAAGCAATCACTTTCCATTTCTCCTTCCTATGCTAGACCCTGGAAAACCCAAGTCAGATCTCCAACCTTGCTCTCTCTCTCTCTCTCTCGCTCTCTCCCACCCTCTTTTATAGAGGGCCAAAAGGCCTTGTGCAATGGACTCACCACACTCCCTCCCTCTCTCTCTCTTTCTCATAGGTGTCTAATATATAACATGAGACTATTTATTTATTTACTTATTTTGAGGCAGGGTCTTACTATTTAGCTCTTGTTGTCCTGGAACTCACTATGTAGACTATGCTGGCCTCAAACTCACAGAAATCTCCACCTTCCCAGTGATGGGGTTAAATCAAGCACCATCATGCCTGTCACATGTGACCTTTGATATCTGGCTTATCTAAGAAAAACCCTTTAAATATTCATCTCTGCTATAGCATGATTCAGGACTTCATTCATTTTCATGGCTAAATAATATTCTGCTGTATAAATATACCATATTCTGTTGTATAGATATACCCTATTATGTTTAATCTTTTTCAATTGATACTCATTAAGCATTTTGACTATCTCATATAATATCCTTTATTAATAGCTCATGTATAAATATTTGAATGTCTGTTTTCAATTCCCTTGCAAATATACCTATAACTGGAACTTCTGGGCTATACAGTAATTTTATGTTTAACTTGTTTGGCAAATACCAGGTTGTGTTCTGCAACAATTCCATCATTTTACACACACACACACACACACACACACACACACACACACACACACACACACCCCATTGGTTTCATTGACATCGCAATAACAGGGGTTCTGTTTTGGTTTCTGCAAAACTTTGCTATTTCCCTTAATTAACGTGTATTTTCTCAGCTACTCTAGTGGGTGTGAAATGGCATTTCACTGTGGTTTTGCTGTGCCTACTCCTAGTGACTAGCGATGAGTATTTTTCCAGCGGCCAGCTGGCCATCTTCATCCCTTTCTGGGGAAGGGTTTATTCACCTGCTTGTCTAGTTGCATCCTTTAACTTTGTGTGGGGATGTGGCTTTGGGACTGGGGAGGTGGCTCAGCTCTAAAACAGCTTGCTGGGAAAGGGCCAGAGCCTGGTGTGTGGAGCAGTCATGGAGATGCAAGAGAAAGGACTGTTCTCTTCCATGGCCACTCCCTTGCCTTCGCTTTTCAAGTGACTAGTGATAAAGAAAATGAGTTGCAGCTCTTGTGACAGTTTTGAGTTGGCTAAAAACACAGTAATCCACATCGTTACCTGTATATATAAATGTCTGTATGCAGCCGCTCTTGACTCTTCCTTTTCTGTATCAACCGGGTTGACAGTTACATTTGGACAGTGTACCGGGACCATTATTCCTCATGATTAACTAACTTCCAACCCTCACTTTTTCCAAGTTTAATATGCACTGCCACTGAAGTAGTCTATAAAAGATACCATCTGTTCCCAGGACTCCTGATTCAGTACCTGGGATTCCTGTCCAGAAATCAGCATTTTTAATATGCCCCTGGGTGACTCTGATGCAGACCATCCTTGGAATCTTTGAGAATCACCACGAATTATAAGCATTAACCAGCTAATTTTTGATTGTGTGGTTATACTACCATTTATTCATCCAGGTAGTTATTTGAGGTCATGTAGATGGTTGGCACTTTCACTATTTCATTAGGACACCTGCTGTAAATCTCCTTCTGCCTATCCTTTTGTCTTTATCCCTGGCTGGATGTTTACTGATTCTACCCCACGTGAGTATTGACAGGAGCAGAGCTTTATTAGAAGCTCTCCAGTGGTCCAAGACATGGTTGGAAGTCCAGGCCCAGAGCAAGCCCTGGAAGCCCTGAATCCTAAAAGACAGGCCTGAAAAAGTTAGGGTTCTCTAACAGAAATGAAGGAGAAATCAGCTTTTGCCTGAGGGAGCTGCATGGTAATCATACAAATGAAAACCAGGGATCGACTCTCTCGCTTGGGCCTCTGGTGCCAGCAGGATGGGCTGCCGTCATAGTCTTCATACTGCCATGAAGCTCCACGTCACCAACAGGACCAGAAGCAGCGTGACAAACAATCCAAGAAAGCCCATTTGGGCACAGCCCAGTTGGAGGTGCTTCTCAGGCAAAGGAAACTGCTTGAAAACGTAGGCGTTGAAGCAAAACAGCCAAATTCTGCTAGCAGGAAGTGTGTCGGGGTGCAGCTCATCAAGTATGGCAAGAAAAATCACAGTTCCAGTGCCCAAGGATGGCAGCTTGAACTTCACTGAGGAAAGCAATGATGTTCTGGCTGCTGGATTTGTCCAAAAAGATCACGGCACGGGTGTTCAAGTAGCCAGCGTGTCTGCTTGGGCCCAACACAAAGGCAAGGAGACAAATTCATACACTTTGATGATGGGAACACAGGAATAAATGTTTATATTCTGAAGAACAAAACTAGAAGTCAAGGAGCTTTTGTACCTGTGGTCCTCCAGGGAGGACTCTGGTTGCCTAGGAACTAGAGAGGGACTGAAGTCACACTCTATGGTGAAAGCTTCAAAATGAAGCTGAAGTTAGATCAAAGAACGGGATGGGCAAAGAGACAGCATAGTTTTCTGCCCTAGCCTAGCTCATAGAAAAGGCAGTGGGGGGGGGGATGGAAGCCTTCTTTTCTCGAAGCGTTCCTAATGATATCGAGCCACCAACAGAATTTCTTTGTTGCAGGAATGTCTAAGTTCACACCTAAGGAAAGGGAGGCACTACTGCTGCCTGTTGGTCTGCAACACAGTGAGGTGTGCAAAATGAGCTTCAAAGAAAAGGAACAGCATCCTTCTGTGTCTCAGTGGTTTGTGTCCAACCCAGTGGTGTCCCCACAGATATCCTGACATGCTTTGATGGAGCAGGTTTGCAGGAAATGGCGTTGAGTAGACCCAGAGAGGAAGCACGGGCTCCATGGACTGGCCAGAGGCTTGCTTGTGAATACGTGTGAGTCTCATTTGGGGGATGAAAGTAAGGGTGAAGATAGAAATGAAGCAACTGGCCCTAGAAACATCCACATTAGGAATGGAGACAGAAATGAGGACAAAACAGGTAACTTGTGGGCTGCGGCCTCAAACCAAGGCATGGCTGGGAGGATGAAGGAGAGTGTCCAGGAAAGGATTGCTCACGTCGTGTGGCTGATGATACGTGAAGGCTGACACAAGTGGGCTTGGTGGATGACACCCACAGAATCACTTATCAGAAGCCCCCCAAATCAGTCATTTCCAAGAAAAGCTAGCTTCTTCCCTCACTGGGAGGAGGTAGGTGAGAAAAGCCAGTCTTTCCTTTTACCCTGTTTCCACTCCCCCACCCCCTGAAGCACACAGAGAGGGGACACTTGCCCTCGGACACAGTCAGCTTTAATGAAGCTCCCTCAACACACTCTTCCATGGGAAAGGAGAGCATGACTGTGCATGGCAGAAGGGCACAGAGGAGGGGAAGGATATGTCCTTACAGCATAAATACACCTGAAAGGACATTGTGAGAGATGGCTGAGGAAGAGGGATGGCTAACAAAACCTAAGATCACTTGCTGTCTAAGATGCTCCTCCCCTGAAAAGCCTAACAGGGCAGGGTGGATGTGTGGTGTGGTGGCTTCCTGTTAGTCATTTCATACAACTTCATAGAGAGCATGTTTTTTTTTTCAGCCAGATTAAGACCACTATGCCTATCTACTGGATTTTATGAATAATTTTAGGGAGAATTATCATTTTCAAAACATTTCAAGCCTCTTACAGTATTTAGCAATGAAAGATTCAAGTAAGAGAACCCTAATAAAAGCATAGGCAACATCAATATACTTTAGTTAAATTCCAGCCAGTTGGGAGAAATTGCAGGGCTGCTGTAGTTGCTACTGGAGTCTCGGACCCTGGGGTGGGTGCGTAGTGCTGACACCTTGTCAGACCACTTTTCAGGAGAGCCTCGAGCAGAGACAATGGTGAGGTACAGGACCACACCTTGTCCAGGACTGCTTAGTTGTGCATACCTTTTGCCTTCTATTAAAACCTAAACTTCATCTCAGGAACCCCAGAGATGGACTTGGGATCGGGAATGACATCTCTGGACCTCTTTATTCTTCTGGCTGGTTTGACCACTTGAAATAAATCACCTTTCCTTGCTTTTCATTACTGTAGCTGTCTAATTTGCCCAATTGAGAATGGGTGGTTGAACCTGGCTTGGTAGTGAAAGACCCCCCCGAAGGGAATCTATCTCAGGTGGGACCCCGTTCCCAGAGATCAGCAGAGACCACCAGCGTGGATGCAATCAGCAAGAGGTTTATTCAGATACACGGGTACCCAGGGCGACCAAGTCTTTCAAAGGACTTGCGCGCCTGGCTTGGGGTTCTAGGGGTTTTTATAGGGGCAGGGGAGCAGAAGCGCGGGCACAGAAGTGAGATGCATGGTTACAGGGATTTCATTGGTTAATTTAAACAAGGCCATCATGAGGATGAGGTTATGTTCTCAAATACCAAGAATTTAGATAGAGGGCCGTCTCAGCTCTTATCTGGGGGGAGCAACCGGAGTTAGATAGAGAGCTTACTTGGCTCTTGTCTGGGAGAACAGCCGGTACTTTCCCAAGCCAGATATCTGACCACAGATATCCTGTTCGGCAATGGCCCAGGGGCTAACTCCTCATTTAGGGCTGTCTCTTATCTGAGCTCTTATGGGTAAGTGCAAGCCTTGCAAAATGGCGTTTCTGTGGCTAAGCTATCCAGAATGCCTAGAGCGGGGGTCTTTCAGTAGGGCTGCCAGAACTCCTTCTGCCACCTGGATTCTTGCCAATGTGCTTAGTGGGAGAAGTAAGAGATGAGAAGGAAAGAAAGTCCAAGGAATAATTGACTTAACCACACAGGCCTTAGCAGGGAAAGGACCTGTGGAGGGACAGTCTCTGGTGTACAAAGCAAAGCCCATTGTCCACTTACAGGCTGGGGTAGTTATAGCAAAAGAGGGGAAGACTGAAAATTTTCCTTTCTTGGCCTGCAGCTGGCCTTTCTTAGAAGTAGCAAGGGTTGAAGAATGTGGATGAGAGCATATACCAAACCGGACTCTCTGGATGTGGCTGCCAATGGGGACTGACTGAGAAGCCAATGATAATGGCACAGGGACCTATCTATCTCTTCTGCATGTATTGGCTTTTTGGGAACCTATTCTATATGGATGCACACCTTCTTAGACCAAGATGGAGGGGGGAGGGTCTTGGGCTTTCCACAGGGCAGGGTATCCTGCCCCATCTTAAGGAAGCAGCGGGAGGGTGGTGGGGTAGTGGGGGAGTGGGAGGGGCCTGGGACAAGGGGAGTAAATGTAATAAAAAAAAAAAGAATGTGGGTGATTGATAAACCTCCACTGTGCCCGGCCATACTGGGGTCAGCAACCTTGGGAAGGCAAGAGTGAAGAAAATTGAGTTACTTAATCCTGGGAGCCAAATTATTCTAGTTTGAGGCATTGTCATTGTTTAACCAAGACGGAGGGACTTTGCAAAATGGCATGGCCATGGTTGAGCCTTCTGATTTCGTTTTTATTGCGAGAAGGGGCCTGCAGTTGTGTTGTAACCACCTTTGGCTGCAGAGGCAGTGTCCTCCTTTGGTATTGGAAATTTTGGAGGAGGCTGATGCTGTGAATGTCTTTTGGTGGTGTCACAGATAAAGGAGTTTAGTCTCAGGGATACAAAACAGGTTAGGCAGTTAAAAAGAAAGAGCTAGGCCTTTTAAATTAGGGTCCAAGAAAGCAGGAAGCCTTACTAATGGATACGAGATGCAGCCACATGGCAAAAGTTAGGGGGGGGGGTTCTCAGAGAGTGAGTGAGAGGGTCCGGAACATCAAGGAAAGCATGCCTAGGCCTCAGCCAATATCCAACAGAACAAGGGGTAAAAAGACGGAAAAGGAAGATTACTAGTTTTTCTGAGTACCTGGAAGGCTCTGCCTGGAGGCTGTGTGCAGGATGCACAAAGACTCTAGTCCTGGACCCTGATCTAGCCTGGGGATTAGGTCCTAGATTTCCATGGTGATTATGAGATATAGCTATTCCCCAATTTCATTCCATCCTAAATGATTTTCAAGTTTCAATTCTTTAAAGAAGAATATTAAAGATATCTCCTCCTGGTCGAAAGAATAAAATATTGAAATCAGAAAGCAGCATTGTTATGGTGCCATTATATAATTGAAAGGGCTTGTTTGCCCTTCTCCAGCTGCTCCAGTGATGTCCCTGTAACAAAAGAAAAGCCAAGGTCACTCTTTAGCATCTTTCTCTTCCCAGTTTCCTCAGTTAAGAGCATCTGTCAAGTCCTCCTCTGCATTTCTTAGCCTGGACCACTGTAGAGTGCAGGGGGTCATTCTGTAGAGTCCTGCGGGCTTGCCTGCTGACTCCAGCATCAGATCCTCTGGCTGGAGGAGCTCCTGGAGCGGATGCTGTGTTCCCATGGCATCACAGCAGAGGCCAGTGCCATCCACAGCCTCATTGTTAGCAGCACTACACTTCCTCGTGTGAGACACCTGTCAGGTGTCCTCAGTAAAGCTATCATTTTACCTTTTGAAATTAGCATCTTGTGGAGAGATGTTTGCAACTATATAATGTCCTACTAGCAGCAGTGACTCTTACTTAAAAGAATCATTGGATGATTTTTTAGGATGGCTAAAAATTAGTGATGTTTTTCCTGGTTATGTTATTCCTCCCACATTTATTATTAATTGATTTTTTGTAGCTCATATTTACTTGTATGTTGGCTTGTATCAGTGTAGATTTTAAGATCTTATTTGATTATTTGTTATCCTTTATTTTCATTTATTTTTAATATTAAACTGTTTTCTTTGAGAATCTCCTGCATGTTATTCAGAGGACAATGGACATATCTGCCTCCTGTCTCCCCAATTCCTCCCCATGCTCCTTGCCTACATCGTTGTAGAGGGCCTGAGGTCCTTGAGCTCATAGATAAGCACTAGGAAAAGCAGGAATGTTAAACACACAGAGGAAGGCGATGGGTATAGCTAATAGGCTGGTGTTCTCGGCTATCTGTAGGGCCAGGTCACCTGAGTCCACTGGCTATTGTGTTTATCCCAGACTCTTCCTCCATAGACCTTTATCTTGAGTATTGTTTCTCAACAGAATCCATCTTTATGGAAGAGGACATAAGTACTTTGTAAAGAGTTTCAATACAAATATGTCTTAGCTTTGTTGTATCCATGGGATTAAGTTAATTATCATCAAGACACTTTTTTCCAAAACTGTGCTGTACTACTTAACTATGCCTAAATATGTCAGTGTCAGAATCTCAAAGTTTGAACCAACACCAGCTACTGAACTTCCTTCTTGTCTCAGGCAGATTGTTACTTGTGTTTGCAGAGCCCCACATTCTTCGTGTGTGTGTGTGTGTGTGTGTGTGTGTGTGTGTGTGTGTGTGTGTGTGTGTGTGTATCCAGTTAGGGCTGGCTATGGGTGTGGGACCCATCCACTGGAACATGGAAAAATCTAGCAGTGGCCACATACTCAAAAATGAGTGATTCTGCCTTCCCCGGCAACTACCCACTGTTCCTGAGACATCTACCCCATTTATGATGGAATTTAGCCCAATGCAGCTTGTACAGGTCTTGAATAATAACCACAGCTGCATTGTGCAACGGCCTTGTCACGTCCAGAAGACAGCAGTTCATTGCCCTCCTCCCATGATGCCTGCATTGTCCCATCCAGAAGACAGCAGTTCATTGCCTTCCTCTCATGACGCCTGCACTGTCCCGTCCAGAAGACAGCACAACATTGCCCTCCTCTTGAGAAAGTGTTCATTTTAATGCTCAGGTACTTAATTTAGACAGTTGCTAAGGAAGGCTGCATTTAAATAAAATGAGAAATTTTAAAAGGCAGGAAAATATTTGTTATTGTAACCTTAATTTTTCAGTTACTTATGAACTGTATTTTATTTCCACATATTGACTTTTCTTGTGAATTATTTGTGCATACTCTGCCAATGTCATTTATAAGAACCACTGTCAGTCAAGGGTATTAACCTTTTGTTTGACAGAGCATTGGAAACTGTTTATTGGGAGGATACAATAAACTAGAAATTTTACCAATAACATTTTAGATATTTGAATCCTTTACAACCCTCTGACATACTGCTGTTAACTTTATTTTGTAGATGAGGAGGGAAGAGGGCTTATAAGTTTTGTTTATGAATTAGCAAGTAGAAAAGTCAGTATTAAAATTCAAATTTGTGTGACTCTAAAATTTATATTCTTCATCTATAATTTGGCATGGTTGAAAAACATTTTAATTTTTAAAAGAGTCTTAGGAGAACTAATATAATCCTAAGTCCTTTTAATGTTATAATCATGAACTCAATTATTGTAATTTTGTCTTAGATCGGACATTGCTCCTAGCACATTGGTTTGAGATGTATCATTGTATGCATGACATGGTGCTAGTCGACATTTGTGTTTTATGATGTATTTGGGATTCTGAACAGTAAAATGTAGAGAAGGTGAATGTTTATGTTAAGGTTTACTGAGAAAAAGTCTCAGTTTTATTTTCCATAGTTTTAGTTAACCATGACCAATTATGGTCTGAAAATACAAGTAGAAATTCCTATAAATCTTTCTATGTCTTAATTATATTATAATTTCTCTATTTCATTATGAGCTTTTGCTGTTTATCTTTTTAAATTATACATGCATATAATGTGTTCTGTTCAAATCCATCTCAATTCCCTCTCCTGTGCTCCTGAAAACTTTCTCCTCCAACTTCATGTGCTCTCTCTCTCTCTCTCTCCTTTTAAAAACACAGAGTTCATATGCCTGTATGTACGTGAGTATAGGATCACAGGAGTCACATCTCTAAAGAAAATGGACTTTCCTTCCCCAGGAAGCCACCAATTGCCAATAGCTTCTCAGCTAGGGCTGAGACTTCAAGAGGTCCTCCCCATTCATGCAAGGATTTTGACAGGGGTGAACTGGCATAGGTCTTGTGCATTCATTTGTAGTCACTGTGAGTTCATGGGTGCAATGACCCTATCATGTTCAGCAAACAATGCTTCACTGGAGATGTCTATTTCCTCTGGCTCTCCAAGTCTTCCCAGACCTTCTTCCATGATGCCTTGGTAGGAGGAGGTGTGATATAGATGCCTTAGTTCGAGTTGGCTACTCCACTGTCTTCTGTACATGCTGACCAGTTGTAGGTCTCTGTATTTATTAACCACAGTCTACTGCAAACTAAGCTTCTTTGATGAGGATTGAGAGATGCACTAATTTATCAGTATAAAGACAAGAATTTAAGGAGCAGTTTATGACTGTGGCCATCTAGCAGAATAATTGCACTAGAATTCCCCTGGGGTCTCTGACCTAGCCAGCCATAATTTTTTTTTTGGCCCAGTTAATGATACCAGACATGAGTCCCATTTTCTGGAGTGGGCTCAAAGTCCAACCAGAAAGCTCTAACATTTGTGCCACTATTTGCACTAGTGGGCATACCAGGCCCACCGTTGTAGTGAACAGCATGTATAGAACCAGAAGAGCTAGCCAATAGGAATGAAGTTTCTTCATCTCCTATGACTCAAGTACACAGTGTCTTCAGAAATAGGGTCTTATCATTAAATACAGGAGAGTAACTAAGAGCAGTAACAATACCCTACAATGGTTTGCGGGGGGGAGGGACTGTGAGACTCTACCAACCAACTAATTGAAACGGGGTAACCCAAACCTGGCACTGGGCTTTTTATTTGCTATCCTATGATGTTGGGGAGATACATGGTCCCTCACATCAAAGGGTAACTCTACTTTAACTACTTTTAGGTATGTATGAATTTTAGGAAGCTTCTACAGTTGTCGGTTTCCATGTGGCATTTTCAAAGGTCTCCAGTGTTAGTTATCCTTCTTCATATGTCTCTTCCATTCTGTTCTCCCTTCCTCACCCATGTAACCCTTCCTTACCCATTATTCCCTTATTGTTCCTAATTTAAACTTAATGTGGAGATGCAAGGAGAAAACCAATTTTGAGATCTGACACTATGAAGATGGTACACTGAGGCAGAGAAGAACATCAGCAGAATAGCAACATGGGGAGGCCCCTAACTCAGAGAAATAGCTCTGATTTTTCACATGGATGTGATGGTTAATCTCAAATTCCAACTGGTGAGCTATGGAATCACCAGGGTGTGCCTGTGAAAGACTGGAGTTGGGTTAGCTGAGATGGGAAGACCCACTCTCTGTGGCACCTTCCCCTTTGCTCAGATCCCGGACTGCGTCAAAAGAAGAAAGAGCGCTGCACACACATGCCCACCTCCTCCCGCTCCCTGCCAGTGTGACAGTGCTCTGGCAGTTGCTGCAGTGTTCTCAGCTGCTGCATGACTGTGACTTCCCTGCCTAGAACCAAGCCGCGAAATGAACGCTTCCTTAAGCTGTCCTGAGAGTGCTGTATCGCAGCAGCAAGAGAAGGGCAGAGTACCCCGCGAAATGGAGGGGCCGGTAAAACCGTCTCTCCGGCCTCTTTGGGCCTTGGCTTTCTGGGATTCTCCCACTCTTCCTAACAGCTGCCTCTTGTTCGCCCTCCCCCATCTTGCTTGCTTTCTTGTTTTCCTATTTTTCGTTTGTGTTCACCCTGCTTAACTTCCCCTTTCTGCTCCCATGTACATTTAGCCTGCTAGGGACCCCCTTTAAGAAGCTTGTCTGACAAAGGTGATCCTGTGTAGGTGGCCTGGAAGGGGTGGGACTCAGGAGCCTTGACTTCTGCCTTAGGAGAAGGATGAAGGAAGGAGAAAGAAACTCTTGAGTTTTGGGCTCGCTGACATGTTCATGGCACCCTCTAGTGTCCAAACTTCGTTCTTTCATTGTCTATGTCAGCACTTCCCACTGCCCTCCACCCCTGCGCCAATGCTGGGAAAAGAGAACTACCAGTATAAAACACTATCTTGTTTCCTCATAACAATAGTTCTAAGGTAAATATATATTAAACCTTAGATTATCAAACTTATTGAAGAGAGCATCGATACATTGTGGGAAAATAATCTGCTAAAATATTAATGACTATATTTGATATAGCTACCCAGTTCCCACAATCATTTAGAGATTCCTAGGAGTGTAAATGTATTTTGTCTAATTTGGTCCTAAATAGCTGAAGAAATATCTTCCTTCCTTCTTTGCTTCCTTTTTTTCCCTTTTTAATAGCAAACTTACAGGAGCAACACAGAAGAGAGACAACATTAAAAGCATGTACTTGCACATATGACAACTCAGAAAAGTATAGTGAATGGATGGAATCTACTGTATAACAAAAATGCTACAAATATCAGTAGCTGTCTTCAATAAGAAATCTACTTATTCTTTTAAATTCCAAACACTGGCAAATTTTAACAGGTTTATTTACAATTGTTATAAAGTTGAACTGTTGAAATGTATTCATTGAAATATTTTGCTTGTGCTAATGCTTTATATCTTGCATTTATATTAAAAATTCACACACAAATGAAAATGAAAAAACTGCCAATACCTGATTCCTCTCCCCTATTTTTCCAATCACAACCATACACTTAGTTGCCTTTTGACCCCCTGGAAAAAATATCTAACATTCTGAACTACTGATTACAGGAAGAAGAGGGGAAATTGAGAGTGAAGTGTTTCCCCTCATAGTGGACTCTTAAGCACGTTCTCCGTGTATGCGGCGTGCTAGCTAGGTACCTTTTGGTATGGTTGTTACACGGTTGGCATGGATAACACACAGGTTGGTATCTTCAAAAAGGCCAACCAGACAGGCCTCACTTGACTCCTAAAAAGCGCCAATAGCTGTAATCTGGAAGCGCAGATCTGTAAGTCTTGAGCAGGTGTCTCGCACCAGACGCTGTGAATCAAAAGTTTGATTCTCCCTTCTCTCTGGTTGGAGCATTGGTGGCTCAGTGCTGGACTTCTGATAGCATCTTGATTTCACGGAAAATCACACCAGGCCTGTAAGGATGAGTTTTCTCCATGTCTCCAGTAGAGGACGCACTCTTGCGAGCGGCTGTTGTAACCAGTTGTTTCCTGAGTATTTGACCTCCAGTGGACTTGTGGACATTCTGTTTTACAGGAACCTTGGTATGGGCACCTCCTTCCTTATCTCCTTATCCCCTTCTCCTCCTTCAGCTGGAGCTCGGCGAGTGAGAGGAGGCACTGGCGTTAGAGATCTGCGAACACCAAAAAGCTATTTCTAACCTTAATCTACAACATTTCAAACGTCTGGCTCAGCTCTTTATGCGCATGTAATACACAGAACAACACATTACCTGTTTGTGAAACAAGACTCCTCATTCACTACTCCTATATCTGCCCCTCCCAACCTCAGTGCCACCACCCACTTAGCTGCACAGATTCAAAGCTGAGAACCATTCTGGACCCCACCCTGTTATACACACCTCATGACCAATACGCTGTATTTCCCTTTACACAGAGGAGAATAGAAATTCAAAAAAGCAAAATGGTTTCATCGAATTAAAAAAAAAAAGAGCAAGGTGCATTTTGGGGCTTTGCGTGTTGTCCTGTCAATGCAGTGCTGGCAGAACTAGTGATCTAGACATCATGCTAGATACAGGGCCCATTTCCCAACTTTGTGGCTGTAGGCTGCCTCATCCGCCTCACGGGC
Source organism: Dicrostonyx torquatus (assembly GCA_028555095.1). Lineage (NCBI taxonomy): Eukaryota > Metazoa > Chordata > Mammalia > Rodentia > Cricetidae > Dicrostonyx > Dicrostonyx torquatus. The sequence goes on from JAQHUG010000652.1 coordinate 335,304, forward strand.
GGGGATGGCAAGACTATGCATGAGCTCAGGCACAACTCTGTAGAAAAGCCAGCATTAGGGCAGCCAGGACTGCTCCCCAGTGCTCCAGGGACTTCTGGCAGCCAGGACCCGTCCACTGAGCACTGGCTTTGTTTCCTGTGGTCTAGAGTATGTGTGTGACTGACCTTCCCTCGCACTGGTCTTTCCGTCTTTCTCTATTTGTCTCTTCAGTATTGTGAAGCTGAGAGCAATCACCCTGTGCATTGCTGACCCATCCTAAGAGAGCTGGATGGGAAAGCACACTGAGCCACCAATGCTCCGTGTCCAGGGAACCATATACAAGTTAGAAAGGCAACCAGAGAGAAGGGAGAAGGAAGGCGTAAAAGTTGGTCCTTATAGCAGAGACTGTATGGTGTCAGGGGTCGTATTCAAAGTGATCAGGGGAATATGCCAGTTTTCTACCCAACAGGTACTCTCTGGGTCACAGCAGGCACTGTGTGTGATGGAAGGCAAGTGGCATATGAAAAGGTCACATCATCGCCTCTTAATTTTTGCCCCTTCCCAAGCTCTCTTTAAATTTCAGCTCCTCTCCTTTGTCGTTCCCTCAACTAATCTTTGCTTCAGAATTCCATAGCAAAGCTCCATTTATTTATTTTAACTTGCATTTTGCTCATCCTTTAGTTTATTGTGCCCTAAGGGAATGTATATTCTATAAATAAATAAAACTATTATTGTTGAGTAGCTCTGCTCAGAACATTGGTTGAAGGAGGGGGTGGCAAAATTTTTCTTTATTTGATTTAGAAATACATTGCAGTCACAACTTTTCCTCCTGCCTTGAAATATGGCATAATTATTCACACTGAGAAACAGAGATGGAGTGAGTTTGAACTTGACATGAATCAACACACCAAAATGTGCCTCCTGTTCTCACTCATTGTCCGATTAATTCTGAGCATTAGAAATTATGAGAAATCACAAAAAAACAGGGTCATTAGACTATGATGTGATTACTCCTTCCTTAAAATAAATTTTTAAAAAGTGATTCAATAGTAATGGGCTGTTGGGGGAAAGAGGGGGTGGTGGTGGTAGCAGAAGGGCTGCCTTGGACAGTTTTATATCAAAAGAAGTGAGTGTGCATCATGAATGTGCAAAGTGAGTGTGCATCATGAATATGCAAAGTGTGTATGCATCGTGACTGTGCAAAGTGTGTGTGCATCGTGACTGTGCAAAGTTTGTGTGAATCGTGAATGTGCAAAGTCCCCCAGGACTGCTGCTAGAGAAAAACAGAGACAGAAAAACTGGGAGCACTAAGTTTTTCTTCAAGCTTCATGCTTATTTCTGAAACTTTCATGAAGGCCATGCCTTTGGCCTTGAGAGCATCATCATTAGGTTTCTAATTAAAACTGGATACTTGGTCCACAGAGACTAGTACAATCACCTACCAACTACCAATGTAGGGTCAAGAGAGCTTGCTGCCATCTGGCCAACTCTGTTCCCAAAGCTGCCAGTGAGTAAGAGTTAGTGATGGACACAGAAAAGGTAATTGACAAATTCTTGATTAAAGTCCTGAAGATACTAGGAAGAGCTAAGACATACCTCTGCATGATAAGTTTGTATTCAACAGACCTGTAGCCAAATTAATGCTGAGCAAAGACAAACAACCTCTCAACCACAGTTTAGGAGACAGGGCACTCAATCTGCATTCTTACTCAGCAGTCTGAACCTCAGCAAGAGCAATAAGACAAGAGAAAGATAGAAATGGGATAGGAATTGGAAAGGAAGAAGTTAAGCTATCTTATTTGTGTATGAGTTGATTATATACTTAAAAGGCCCTGCAGAATGCCCCAGAAAACTCTGAGCTATGATAAACACTTTCAGTGAGTTGTAGGATATAAAATCAACAAATGAAAAATCAATAGCTATTACATGCCCCAATAATGAACTTGCTGAGGGAGAAATTAGGGGGAATGTCCCATCCATGATAGCTTCAAAAATATAGGAATGACCCAAACCATGGAGGTAAAGACCTCTGTAATGAAAACTTTAAGACACTTTAAAAAAAAAAGAAGAAGAACTGGAGAAAACACTGGATGATGGAAAGGGGTTCCGTGCCTCTCACTGGCAGAATTAATATTGTAAAAATGATTCTACTGTCACAGGGTCAATATAGTAATACGAGAGTTCTAACGACATTCTTTACAGAACAAAAAAAAAACAAAAATTCATATAAAAACTCAAAAGAACACAGATAGCCACAGCAATCCTAAGTAAAACAAAGCTAAAAGTATCACATCACTTGGCCTCATAGGGCCATTCAGGCAAAGATCCAAATTTGTAGAGCAATGGAGCAGAACAGAGGACCACACAGCTACGGACACCATATCATTGACAAGGGTGTCAAAGACATATCCTGGAAGTCAGTCTATTCCATGAACGGTGCTGGCAAAACTGGGTATCTGTAGAAAAATGGCATTAGATCCAGATCTCCCACCCTGCGGAAAATGTCAAATGACTCAAAGATCTTAATTTAAAACCTAACGTTCTGGAACCGATAGAGAAAAATGTAGGGAAAGCACATCAGGATGTACGTAGGATTTTTAGAATCCCAGGAGCACAGGAAATTGCCCCTGAGAACTGGCACATAGGATTACATTAAATCAAAAGGCTTCTGCTCAGAAAAATAGACTGTCAGGAGAGTGAACAGACAAAACAAGAAGAGCATTTTTCCAGCTGTATTTCAGACAGTTGGTACACAGAATAAAGAAAAAACTGCCAAAAACAAACAGCAAATGATAACAATGGGTCCCACGGATCTTCCCCTTCTCACTCCCCTCCCCCACCCCGCCACACACACACACACACACACACACACACACACATGTTCATTGCTGTGTCCCAGACTCCGACTCCAGCCTGGGTCATTCTGGCCACTGAAGCAGCTAGTCTAACTGCAGAGCTTCACCTTTCTCTCCATTCATCCAAGTGCAAACCCACAATTTCATCCACAGGTTCTATAGCAGAGCACCTGTGGCAGTCCTGCCCCATTCCTGACCTCACCCCTCATCTGCAATGGATCTCAGGATCTTCTCCTCCTAACCTCCCTCCCCAAATTCTTGCCTTTTCCCATCCCCCAACTGAAACAGGTATTAGCTGGGAAGCCGTAGGCCACTCTGGTCAGGAAACAGGGAGGTTAATAACAGATTTTCACCTTTCCCTTGGCTCCTCCAAATCCAGTGCCCCAACCATACCTCTAGCTTACAGTAGATGGTGTGCAGAGACTCTCCCTTCCCCTCTACCCCATCTTCAGTGTACTACACAGATCTTACACTCATAATTTCTTACACACACACACACACGCGCGCGCGCCATGTTGCTTTATCCCAGGCCCCATTCAGAAGGCACATTCTGCTATCTCACAGGCTACCCAAACCAAGGAAGCAGTCAACTGCAGGCCTTCACTTTTCCATCAAATCCCCCAGTCTCATCCCAAGGTCTTTAGCAATCTTGCCACTGTGACATCCCCTCACTCTCTGTCCTATGCCCAGGGCACTAACGAAGCAGCTCTGGAGAATCACTCTGCTTCCTCCTTCTTATGAAGCCCCTCCACTGATTCTAGCTCTTCCTCATTCTTAAGTCTCAGGTCCAACACCCAAAACACCTTTTACCTGAAATTCCCAGTGTCTACATCTGTCAGGACCCAGGACCCCAGAAAATTTTCCTACTGGCAACACACAGCCACCACACTCTCCTAAGAGCCAGAAAGGAAACAGAAACCAAGGAACAGAACACCAACCCAAAAAAGCCAAGACCGGACATCAGCACCCAGAGTTACAATCTTCCCAATCCCATATGCCTAGACACCAGTATAAAAAGACAATGAAAGACAATCAGGACAATATGTCTCCCTCCACTTGAGCCCATAAACCCTGCCACAGCAGGCCCTCAATATTCCAACATAGCTGAAAAAGACCCTAAAACAGCCTTTACCAATATGATGGCAGTCCTTAAAGACAAGACCAACAAATCCCATAAGGAAATCTATGAAAACACAAACAGTGGAAGGAACTGAATAAAATATTCTAGACTTGGAAGTAAAAATAGAATCAATAAAGAAAACCTGAACAGAATGAAATCTGGAAATCAAAATTTTAGGGACTCAAACAGGAATCTCAGAGGCAAGCCTCACCAACAGAATACAAGACATGGAAGAGTCTCAAGCATTGTAGACATGACAAGAGTGAATACATCAGTCAAATAAAATGTTAAATCTAAAACACTCCTGGCACAGCACATCCAGGAAATCTGGGACACTATGAAAAATCCAAACCTAAGAATAATAAGAATAGAGGAAGGATAAGAAACTCAGGTCAAAGGCCCAGAAAATACTTTCAACAAGATCATAGAGGAAAATTTCCCTAACCTAAAGAAGGAGATGCCTATCAAATTGCAAGAAGCTTACAGAATGAATAGACTAAACCAGAAAAGAAAGTCCCCTCAGCACCTAATAACCCAAACACTAAACACATAGAACAAAGAAAACATTAAAAGCTACAAGGGACAAAGACCAAGTAACATATAAAGGCAGACCTATTAGAATTACACCTAACTTTTCAGTGGAGACTCTGGAAGCCAGAAGGACCTGGACAGATGTGCTGCAGACTCTAAGGGACCACAGATGCCAGTCCAGACAACTATATGTAGTAAAACTTTTGATTACCATACATGGAGAAAAGAAGACATTCCATGGTGAAACCAAATTTAAGCATTATCTATAAACCAGCCCTCCAGAAGGGGCTAGAAGGTAAACTCCAACCTAAGGAAACCATGAAAACACAGGAAATACATAATCCAAGTCAAGCAAAATCAAAACACTAGTGTGCGTGTGTGTGTGCGCGCACACACACACACACACACACACACACACACAAAGTCAGCTTCAAGGGATTTCCTGGAAATGAAGAGCCATGCCAGGAAAGCATGTCTTCAGGAGATCAGAGTTCATCATGGTATCATGACTTGGCCTGCACTGCCCCTTTCACAGCAATGTGCTCCCTCCCGATGTCCTATATCTCCTATATGTCCTATATTTCATGCTGCAATGACTCAGCTGGTCAGGCCCACTGGACTCAGGACCTCAACTATGACTTAGCAAATGGATCCAATAAAGTTCTTGCTTTGGAATCTTAAACTGGTGGGAGAGATGATCACAGACCAAATAATTCTCCCCGTGAGGTGGTCATGGATCACAAAATCCCCTCCTGGGAGATGGTCACTGCTAATGTCCCTTCCTATCATAGTTATCACTGACTATATAACTCCTCCAATGAGAGGGTCACTGATCAAATGCCCACCCCCATGAGAGGACCATTTATCAATAATGCCTCTAATGTGGGGAGATACAACTGTGATCAGGGCTTTGGAGATGAGATCTAGGTCTGTGGAGCGTGTCAGGATCAAGTCCTATGAAGAAGGCCGTGTTTCCAGACTAAAGATAGCAAGCTGGGGCTGGGCTTGGATCCTCCCAGCAATGGGAGGCTTTAGGCTAGTGTGTGGCTTGTGGAAGGCTGCTTAATATGGTCAGATTTGTTTCTGCTCTGCTGTCTTAGTGTCCCACTCTGTTCACTAAAGTGGCTAAGCATATGTGGAAAAGAAGAACAGCCGCAATCTCTTGGTTTCACAGCCCTGGAAACCAGAAGCCATGCTCTTTGATTTATTATGCATTTTGTTTTCTATCTTCTCTCACTGGAAAGAGTCATAGCTGGAGTCTGTTTGTCAACTGTTACATTCCCAGCACATAAAGATGCCGCTAGAAAACCAGCCTGCAACTCAATCCCAGAGAACTTAGACAACAATGTGGACACTAAGAGAGACTTCCATAGATCTAATCTACATGAGAAGTAGAAAGTAGAAAAAAACAAGATCTCCTTAGTAAATTTGGAGCATGGGAACCTTGGGGGAGGGTTGAAGGGGGCAGGGAAGAGAAAGGGAGGGGAGGAGAAAAAATGTAGAGCTCAATAAAAAAATCAATAAAAAAAATTTAAAAAAAAAAAGATGCCGTTAGAATTGAGTGGGTGTTGGACGGGGCAGCGGAGGGTGTTGTTGAAAAAGGAGACTTTCCTATACCACAAAAGCTGCTCACACTGCAGAGAAGGGCTGGAACAACTGAGCAGATTTTGTGGGATATGTGTTTGAGAACGAGTTTCTCTACTGACTAGAATAATTCCTCCCTCTGTCCATTTACTTAACACCCAATCTTTATTTCCCAAGGTGGCAGGGTGAGAGCAGATAATTAGGAAGTGCTAACATACCCACTTCACAGATCATGTCAAAAGTGGGTGTGTTTAAGTAATGTTCTGTAAACAGTAGAACACACACACACAAAATTGCTCACCTCAAGATGTGGGTCTCCCACTGTCAGGAACACTGGAGCAGGTAGCCTCTGGGCATTGCCACCTTGGGAAGAAGAAGAAGTTAGGTACCCAGGCTTTGAGCATTTATTTCCTGCTGCAGTTGTAGGTCACATACCCAAGCATCCCCGCTGCAGATGTGTAGCTCACATACCCGAGCATCCCCGCTGCAGCTGTGTAGGTCACATACCCGAGCATCCCCGCTGCAGCTGTGTAGGTCACATACCCGAGCATCCCTGCTGCAGTTGTGTAGGTCACATACCCGAGCATCCCCGCTGCAGCTGTATAGGTCACATACCCGAGCATCCCCGCTGCAGATGTGTAGGTCACATACCCAAGCATCCCTGCTGCAGATGTGTAGCTCACATACCCGAGCATCCCTGCTGCAGCTGTGTAGGTCACATACCTGAGCATTCCGCTGCAGCTGTGTAGCTCACATACCCGAGCATTTCTGCTGCAGTTGTGTAGGTCACATACCTGAGCATTCCGCTGCAGTTGTGTAGGTCACATACTGTGTAGCTCACATACCCAAGCATCCCTGCTGTAGCTGTATAGATCACATACCCGAGCATCCCTGCTGCAGCTGTATAGATCACATACCCGAGCATCC
>JAQHUG010000652.1:349571-369224 GCA_028555095.1 Dicrostonyx torquatus
AGACTTACATAGACCTAATATACATGGGAAAGTATAAAAAGACAAGATCTCCTGAGTAAATTGGGAGCATAGGGACATTGGGGGAGGGTTGAAGAGGGGAGGGGAGCAGAGAAAAATGTAGAGCTCAATAAATATCAATAAAGAAAGAAAAAATGCAATGGAGCAAGATTCTAAATTGTCCATTGCAACTGAAAAGCTTTTACAAGCCAAGGGTAAAGTCTTCTCAGGTTCTGAACCTGGAATCCCTACAGAGAAGATGAGTCAACCATGGCTAAACTGAGTGTTAAGTAGGACACAGTCAGAGCACACAGCTTTCCGGGAAGTCATAGGAGGAAGCAGAAAACACCTTTTTATCTGGTCCATAAAAGAGTCGAGGAGTCACGGTGCCCTAGCCCTGAAGCTTCCTGAAATAGTCCAGTTTAATGAGAAGTCTGAAAACCAGTGACAGCCCTAAAAAAACAAGACCATGTTGAGACATTTCTGGTAATCAGTCTTAATACCCCACCAATTCCTGCTTCCCTCCTCCTTGTTCTCAAAAAAAGAAACGAAACCCCAACACGAGGGTCTTTGTGTAGAGCGTCACCTTGCTTAATCTTTCTGATGGGAAGAAAAGCAGGTTTGACATAGAAAATGGAATTAATCCAAAGGATATTAGCATCGGGATGAAAGAAAATCGGGAACTTTAGGAAACAGTACCCAAAACGAGTGAGGTGCCAAATGAGCTTGGGGTGGGCCGGGTCAGATGGGCCAGGGAGCCTAGGGACCTGCCTGTGTCTGCCTCCCCAACACTGTGACTATGAACACATACCATCACATCCAGCTTTCTCATGTGGGCTATGGGGGTGGGACCGAGTTATCTCCAAATCCTGCAAAATGAGTTCTCAAAAAATACTTTTTCCCTGTGTCAACTTTCAGGTATGAGATAGAAAATGATACAGCTGGAATTCATGTCCTCAAAAGCTCGGGACCACCCTGGAAGGCCTGGGGGAACTCAGCTTGTCTGATTAAACCCTGCTAAAGCAAAACCAGGCCAGTGCCATTTTTAGACAAAGCTTCTGCACTGGGCTCTAAAAGATCAGGCTAAAAATCAAGATGGAGTCACTCTTGAAAGTTCTCCTCCCCAAAGTGAAGGTGAGTTATCTGATTGAAGAATCCAGAGAGATGTTAGCCAAATTCCCCAAACGGGATAATTAGAGTCTACATGATAACACATTTCCCTCTGCTTCAATTCAGAATCCCCAAAAGTGGCCTGAAACAACTCATCAGGAGTCAGCCATCGCCTCTGTTTCCAGCCACCTGCCCATTGTCACAAAGGAGGCAGGCTGGAAACAGTGAATCTGCTCTACCCGGCTTTTTTTGCTAAGAGTCTCTGTTTTGAGCATTAAATCTGCTCAGCTGACTGGAGCATTTACTGTTTTAAGACTGCAAAATAATATCAATTAAACTTGGGCAGGTGAAGCAGGAGGATTAAAAGTTCCAAATCTGCCTGGGCTACGTAGTGAGACTCTGCAAAAGGAAAAAGAAAAGTCTTTCAATAAAATTCTTTGTATTTTATTATTTTTTCAACCTTCATTTCATAAATGAAGCCAAGCTCCAAGGAATATTCCCTTAAGAATGAAGTCAACCGGGCGGTGGTGGCGCATGCCTTTAATCCCAGCACTTGGGAGGCAGTGGCAGGCGGATCTTTGTGAGTTCAAGGCCGGCCTGGTCTACAAGAGCTAGTTCCAGGACAGGCTCCAAAGCCACAGAAAAAACCCTGTCTCGAAAAACCAAAAAAAAAAAATGTATTTATTTAAAACTAATTAGAGTTGCAGCCTGGGAAACCACAGCCTTGAGCAGTCTGAAGATTGACCAAATGACAGCTGTACCAATAGCGTTCAGTCATGGTCGTGACATCATTTTGTCTGGAATCACCATTGTTGCTGTCTGAAATTGGGTGTCTTTTAAGGAAGGAACTGGGTCCCTTCTTGGTTCTTTGGAGGAAGAAGTCCATTGTATAGGAGGTCAGCAGAGGTTAACACTATTTCAGAGGCAGTTCCACGGGTGGATTTAACTGCAGCTCAGATTTACAAATCAGAACCGATTGGAACACTTCCAACTCCATTTTGAGTCTTAATATTTTTATTTCATTTCCTTGGCAAGACTTGACTTCCTGAGCTTCCAAAGTTTGTCATTAACAGGTGGAGGATCCTGGATGGCTGGCAAATTTCCCACATGTACACTGTAAGGCCACAAGACACAGGAGACACAGTACGGCAAGCCATGTGATATGACAGACTGTGTTTGAGGCCTACATGAACACATACTTATATACCCCTACATGAACACATCTCTCTCCTGTGGCAAATTTCTTTGACCTTGAGTTTCTTATCCACAAAAATGAGTGTGATGTACTAAACATAGTGATGCTTGCTTGTTATTTCAGGCCCTCTGGAGCAGAGACAGGAGGATTGCTGCAAGTTTGAAGCTGCATAGGGAGTTCAAGAGACCACCTTGGGACATATGACAAGCCCCAGTCTCAGCCACCCCGCACCACCCCCAAAAAAGGCATATTAAAAATGAAGACATTGGTGGCACATACTATAATCTCAGCACTCGAATCTGAGGCAGGAGGACCACAGGTTTAAGACTAGCTTGGACTCATGAGAACCCACGAACTCTAGACCGACAGTTGTGGAGCCCACAAGGGCCCCAACCAGGCCCGCTGCATGTGAGAGACAGTAGTGTAGCCTGGTCTATTTGAGGGACCCCCGGCTGTGGGACAAGGATCTGTCCCTGGTGCATGAGGTGCATGAGTTGACCTTCTGGATCTCATTCCCTTTGGTGGGATGCCTTGCTCAGCCTGGATGCAGGGAGAGAGGGGCTTGATCCTGCCAGGCTTTGTTGACTCCCCATGGGAGGCCTTGCCCTTTGGGATGAGTGGATGGGGGTGGTCTGTGGGGGAAGGGAGGATAGGTGGGAGGACTGGTGGGAGAGAGAACTGTGGTTGAAATGTAAAATGAATAAAAACATTTTTTTAAAAAAAGGACTAGCTAGGGCTACACAATAAGACTCTACCTCATAAAATAAGCATGTTGAGCAATGAACAACCTCTTCAGGGCATGAAGAGATGTGCCAGAGGATGTAGTGGACAGACATTTCTAAGTGAGGGATACCGAGCAACCAGTGATGCTGTTGACTGTTCATGTGGTTCTAGACTGTATATCCAAGTGAGAATTGATCCTAATTTCATGCTACTACAGGAGACACAGTGTCCTTGCTCTCTATATTTCTATATTTTATCTTTCCCCTCCTATCTAAATGGAAACCTCAAGTGCAAATTTCTTATTCAAAGTAGCAGAATTAAGTTCCGTCTTACAAAAACCCCACCTACACCTTCTCCAGCTCCTCCCTACCAGTGACTCAGCCTTCCCCTTTCCACCCACCACTGGGCACTCTGTGAGCCAAGAATTCAGCATTGCTGACAGGTCCTTCGGGCAGGACTTGCTCTACATACCATGGAAAGGTAAAAACGATGGAAACAATGTCCCCATTTACACACACACATACATACACACACGCTACCAAAACAAATACTAGGGCTCTCACTTACTGTGGTGGCATGACTCACATCCTCTAAGCTGGGCCACCGTGTTCTGCTCTGTTATATTCAGGCCACATTTTTCCTCCTGGTTTCGTTCATGCCACTAGCTGTACTGTACAGGTGCCATCTACACATGAGAAATGTTGGGGGTCTTGCTTATTGAGGGAGCTCTGTTTGTATGCACTTGAATTTGGTCTGACCGAAAATCAAACATTGGCCACATACCAAGGTGTCGTTTAGCCTTCACAATTGCTCTTTAGGTAAGGGGTTAGCAAATTAACAACAAAGGAAAGTGAATGTTGGGGTGAGCGCTGCATGCCTACAGCCAACAAGCTGTAGAATTGTGTGACCGAACCCAGGGCTCCATTTGGAGCTCCTACCAATCTTTTTATTACTCCTGTTCATTTTCTGTTCTTTGTCTCTGGAGAGGTGAAGGACTAGTGACAAGAACACTGTTAATTGGTAGCAGGCATGACATACAGCACCACATATACAAAGCCCTCTATGTGTGGTGTGTTTAATCCTTGCTGTGATCAGGTGAAACAGATACTATGATCCCAATTTATGCAGCAGGATGTGGTTTCGTTCTATTTTGGTTTGCTTTGAGGGCTGGGGACCAACTGATTCCAGAGCCTCAGGCACACGCACACACTGTTCTACTGAACTACTTTCCCACACTTTCCAATCCTATATCTGGGAAGAGAGAAATTCAGAAATGTGATAGCCAGTGATTAATGACAGAGTTGAGACTGAAGAGCTGTCTTCAGCTGCAGCAATATACCTCTGTACCGCTCTTTTTACAGGAGGCATAGCAGCATAGCAGCCTTACATTTCAAACCTCTACCTTGGCCTAGCTTTGAAATCTGGTGGCACAATACCCATATTCACTGTGCATAGAATGGAATTTTTTTTTTTTTTTGGTTTTTCGAGACAGGGTTTCTCTGTGGCTTTGGAGCCTGCGCTGGAACTAGCTATTGTAGACCAGGCTGGTCTCGAACTCACAAAGATCCGCCTGCCTCTGCCTCCCGAGTGCTGGGATTAAAGGCGTGCGCCACCACTGTCCGGCCCATAGAATGGAATTTTGAAGCTACAATAGGCATGGTGACATAATCTCAATCCCAGCACTGAGAGACTGGAGCAGGAGGATCTAGTCTTTGAGGCCAGCCTGGGCTACATAGACCATGCCCAAAAGATAGATAGATAGATAGACAGACTGACAGACAGAGAGATGTGTACTTGTCAAGTCAGTGACCCCTGAGAAGCACAATGACTGGAGGTGATTTCTGCTGTAAATATACCTGAATAAGACAGCTTCAAATCCCTGGGTTTAATGAACTGGAACAACTCTAATGCCAGGATGATCTTAAAATAGAAGTCTGGGGAGGGAGGAATTCAGAGCAGAAATATAGAGACGGTAATTGTGCCTTGATTGCCGGGACTGTTGCTGACGTTGCCCTGGGGACCAGATCCCAGATCTCCACCAAGAGGGTGGTTGCACTGAAAACAGCCCAAAGGCAGGCAGCATCTAGTTCCAGAGGGCACCCAGGAGAAGCTTACCCACTGACTGGGAAGAGCTTCCATGGGAACTCAGAACATGGGCCTGCTCTGCAAGCAGAGGCAGAGCCTAAATTTAAATAACTTTAATCTCTAAGCCCTGACACCATCATTAAAATGGACTGGCCCAGCCACTTTTCACAATTACCAAAAGGCAAAATCACAACTATTAAGATCCTCTGTTGCCAGACAGTGGTGGAGCACATCTTTAATCCCAGAATTCAGGAGGCAGAGGTAGGTGGATCTCTGTGAGTTCGAGTTCCAGGACAGTCAGGGATACACAGAGAAACCCTGTCTCAATTTGTGTTTGTTGTTTTTTTGAGACAGGTTCTCTGTATGTAGCATAGGCTAGCCTAAAAGTCTTTGTGTAGGCCAGGCAGGCTTCAAACTTGTAATCTTTCTGCTTTAGCTTCTTGAATGCTGAGACATTAAAATCTTAGTTGGGCTTCATACAGTGGCACATTTCTGTAATTTCTGTAACGCCAGTACTCAGGAGACAGAGGCAGGAGGATTGTTAGCCACAAGTTAAATGCCATTCTGGGCTACATAGAGAGTTCCAGGCCAATATACTGAGGTGTTATCTGAAAAGAAAAAATAACCTAAACTGGCTTTATTTGTAATTCTAGAGGTAGATAACTCCATAAAAACTAAATTATCCCCAGAGGTGCTCAGAAGGTTTGCTGCCAGAAAAGGACTAAAAAGAACAGAAATGTCTAAGTTACTTTTCTGGTGGGGGCTAGGATAGAGGGAGAGGAGAGAAGAGGAAAGTCACTGGTTGGCATTAGGTTGTTTCAGGCCACTTGCTTGCACTGGCTTGTTTGACATTTTTGGCTGTGATGGTCTCTCCGGATTTTGCTAAAGTCAGATAAAAGCTCTGTTTCATTTTGATGAAGTAGAACTTTGGCATGGGAACCTGTTCAGTTTGGCCCAAAACAAGGCCCTCCCCCTGTCCTTTTAGTTTAGTTTTTGATGTGTGTTTGTTCCCATTTTCATCTGAAGTTTCCAAATGTAAACCCCCCCAAAAAAAAAAAGGATTCCTATCAACTATCTCAGAGAGACTGTGCAAAGCAACCAGTGTGTTCAGCAAGCTCCCGACCCGGCCCCAGTGTTGCTGCTGTGTGCTGAGAGCCAATTTCCAGTGACTGTTTACTCTCAAGTTTTTGTCTAGGAGACATGGGGAACTGAAAGATTGAATGGTCCTCCAGATAAACACAAATGTCCTCAGTGCTTATTTAATTTTACTTTTGTGGTGCTAAGGAGTAGAACTCAGGGCCCCACATGCTGAAACAGAGGTTTTCCCACTGGGTTATATACTGTGGAACTAAAATCTTTCTTTATAATTAAATGCACATAATGAAATCACAGGGAGTCTCAGAAGGAAAGAAGCCCCACTAACCATGAGCTCAAACTGTATAATGGCAAAGAAAAAGGAAAGCACGCTCCTTGAGAGCAGATCATCAGATGCAGCCAGCAGTGCTGTGGCTCAGCCTGGAGCACTCCAGGTAATCCAGCTACAGAAGAAAAGGATTGCCAAACCAGCTCAAATATGCAACGGTGAATAAAACCTCTGCAGAGAGGGGGAAAATAAGGCAGCAGATTTGAAAAGGTACCAACCACATAAAACTTTCAAAGTGAAACACACATGGATATTTTAATTAAAAGTTCAATGAACAGGACAAATATCAAAATAGACATAAATGGAGATTTAGACCCAGTGTGATGGGTGCAAACCTGTGGTCCTTGCTCTTAAGAAGGATGCAGGAGACTAGGTGGTGGTGACACACACCTTTAATCCCAGCACTCAGGAGGCAGAAGCAGATGGATCTCTGTGAGTTCAAGGCCAGTCTGGTCTACAAGAGCTAGTTTCAGGACAGGCTCCAAAACTACAGAGAAACCCTGTCTCAAAAAATAAATAAATAAATAGATGAAGGAAGATGTTAAGTTCAAGACAAGTCAGGCTATATAAACAAACTCTTGACACCAAAGGAGGGGAGGACTTAATGGCTTTGAAAAATGTTTCTTAGGAAACCACAAATTGGGCTGCTATAGAGTATATATATACATATATGTAATATTATATGTTAGTTTTATAATTTGTGTGCATATGTACTATACGAGAGACTTCAGCAACCTGTAGGTATTTCAGAAGTAGAAAATAAGTGAGAAGTGTCATTGGCTAAAATTTAAAAATATATATTCAGATCTAAGATTCTGAGTTCCAAATACTATTAATAAATAAGAATCCAAGATTTTTTGTTAAACCAAGATATAAAAAAACAGAAGTCATTTAGTGCATGTTCAGCAGAGGACAGCAGTGGGAGTTAGTGCATGTGTAGCAGTCAGGGGACAGCTGTGGGTGTTAGTGCATGTGTAGCAGTCAGGGGACAGCTGTGGGAGTTGGTGCATGTGTCGCAGTCAGAGGACAGCTGTGGGAGTTAGTGCATGTGTAGCAGTCAGGGGACAGCTGTGGGAGTTAGTGCATGTGTAGCAGTCAGGGGACAGCTGTGGGAGTTGGTGCATGTGTCGCAGTCAGAGGACAGCTGTGGGAGTTAGTGCATGTGTAGCCGTCAGAGGACAGCTGTGAAAGTTGATTTTCTCGCTCTATCATGCGGTTCTCAGGGATTGAATGAACTCAGTTCTTGAGTCTTGGTGACAATCTCCTTTCCCTGTTGAGCCTTCTTAGCAGCTCAAGAAGGCATTTAATAATGTAAGTTTATTATTTTGTAGTTCTAAAGGTCAGGATTTCCTTGGGCATAAGCCAGGGCTTCTGCAGGGCCAGTTCCTTCAGGAGGATTTCAGGTCAGGATTTTTCTGGCATCGAAGAAAATGATTTCTGACTCCTTAGATCATTGCCAAAATGAACCAGCATGGGTTGGTGGCTCACACTTCTGTCCTAGCTACTCAGGGTGCTGAGGTGGGAGGAATTCTTGAGCCCATGAGTTTGAAACCTAGCTCAGGAATATAGTGAGACCCAGTGAGGGTGGGAGGTGGGAAGAGAAAACAAAAGAAAAAAAGTAACCTATACAAGGTCCCACAGAACAAGCATGTGGCACAGCTATCCCACAATGCCATCATAATGTCACAGTTGCTCTCTGGGCCATGAGGATAGGGCATCTCCCACATTCAGAACTATCCATACGGTGAAGCATTTCTTATTTGTTGTATGCCTGCTTCCACAAACTGACTGTAGAACTCTTTGGTTAGGAAATGGATAACAATGAAAAGGGCTATGAGTGCTCACTTCTCCGATGAACTATTTGAAACTAACATTAAATCCATCTATTATTAGGTATGGGAGCATAGCTGCAATTTGGATACTATTACCACATGATCACTCAAGCAGGTGCAAAGAATTTGTTTAATTTGCGGATTTTTGCTGTATTGCTCAAGCTGATCTTATACGTAGCAGACCTTGGGATCCTCCTGCCTTTGGCCTCCTGAGTAGCTGTGACTTTGGGCAACACCCTTTCCTCTTTAGAAGATCCAAGGACTGGGGTTGCAAGTCAGCAGTAAAGCATTTGATGAGCATGGTCGAGGCCCTGGACTCTAGCCCCAGCAACTGCAAAAATAAAAGGGGCGGGTTGAGTAAATGAGGGAGAATGAGAGAGAAACAATCCCTAGAAAAATCATTGGTCAGCAATAGCTTTAGTCGCCCTAACATTTCCTGCTACCAAACACCTGGTTGTAGAAACAGTGTAGTTAAATCAGAAACTCATTAAAATGAATCAAAGCAATGGTCTCACACCAAAGCTCTGGTTTTATATGTTCTATTCCAATATTTACTTTGCTTACTTAACAAGAGTTATAAACACATACATATTAACATCGTCCCGGCAACTTACTACAGGATTACATTTTTATAAACCCATTGAAGGTAAAAATAGCACAAGTCAAAGTGTATTGAACCCAGGCATGGTGCCACATGCCTGTCAGTCCAGCACTTGAGATAACGTAAAATGTTGAAGAGTTGAAATCCAACCTGTGCTGTATGGAAAGATCTTGTCTAATAAATAACCACAGGACTGAGAAGGTGACAGGGTAAAGAGCTTGCCATGCAAATATGGGGACCTTGGTTCAAATCTCTAGAACCCATACAAAGCTAGGCATGGTAGTACAACTGTAAGCCCACCTCCAGGACAAGCTAAAGCAAAAGGACCATGAGCTTGAGCCCATCAAATACAAGTTCCAGACCAGCAAGGGCTCTCTGACAAGATGTAGTCTCAAAAGAAAAAAAGTAAATGAACAGGAGTACTTAGAGGTGTATTTTTAAAACATATCCAGGGCTGGAGAGATGGCTCAATGATTAAGAGCACTGGCTGCTCTTCCAAAGGACCTGGGTTTAATTCCCAACACCCACATAGCAGCTTACAACTGTCTGTAACTCCAGTTCCCCAGAATCTGACATCTTCACACCAATGCACATAAAATAAATTAAAATATGTGTGTGCATGTGTGTTTGTATATCAGAAACAGCAATTTAGCTCTTAGAGGCTGTAGTTCTTTAACATGGTAATTACTTGAAATAAGGACTATATTTATCTAACATCTTAGTATCATAACTAATCTATGGATAGAATCATTAAAATAAGTAGAATAAATTGGATAAATAGTTATTTATGGGCTTCCTCTTCCTCTTTCTTCTTCTTCCATAATCTTATTGAGAACTGGAACTTACCCTGTAGTCCAGGCTGGCCTTGAAGTCATGGTCATCCTGCCTCAGACTCCCAAATATTATGAGTGCATGTCATCATGCTGGAATATAAATAAACTTTTGATGGTTTAAAATCTTAAGATTACATAATTCCAATTAAATTGACATATTCATAAAAAGTCTGAGTCATTTCTTAGTAAGTTAAAACACTGAATCACCATTTACAAATATAGTATCAACTTAGCCCTTGACTTCTTGCATTCTGTAGGAAAGATACATAGACATATGTTTGGGTTTATTAATAAATAGGACTTACAAACAAACTATTGTTACATAATTCAAAATTACTTTCTCCCTGTGCTCTCACTAGAAATTAAGTAACTGAATTAAAAATTTCCATTCATATGTTGTGTAATATCATGTTTGTGTTTAGACAAATAAAGCTTGCTTGGAGTCAGAGGGCAGAGCAAGCCACTAATTAACCATAGAGGTCTGGAGTACTGTACAGAAAGAAAACAGGAACTGATAAATTATTACATTAATGCTTCATCTGTTAACGCTTCATCTGATTAATCTTAACCAATAAAAAATCAGGAGTCAAATATCGGGATAAGAACCTGGAAGATCAGAGAACCGGGAGCAGCCACTGGTGACTTCATATCTCCGTGATTCCTCCAACCAAAAGGACCAAGATCCTCTCTCTGCATCGCCTTACCGTTCCCCATTTCCTCTCTGGAGAGTCCTCCAGACCTCTATGCTTAACTAGTGTCTAGCTCCGCCCTCTGACTCCAAGCAAACTTTATTTTTTTCGGAACACAAACAAAATATCACACAACACTTATATGTGTCATTCTATATGTAAAGAATATAGAAAAATAAAGATGTATTTTACTGAGAAAGCCAATAAAATAAAAAATATTATTTAGTGGCCCTAACATTTCCTGCTACCAAACATCTGGTTGTAGAAACAGTGTAGTTAATATCAGGAACTCAACAAAATGAATGAAAGAAATAGTCGCCCTTTATTGAGAAAGGGTGATTTTTGTCTGATTTAAATTGTTTAAATTAATTGTTTCAGAATCTACTTTTTAAGATTTATTTATTTATTATGTGTACAGCATTCCTTCCATGTGTGCCTGCACACCAGAAGGGGGCATCAGGTCTCATTACAGATGGTTGTGAGCCACCATGTGGTTGCTGGGAATTGAACCCAGAACCTCTGGAAGAGCAGTCAGTGCTCTTAACCACTGAGCCATCTCTCCAGCCCTTAGAATCTACTTTTATAGAAGGAAATTGAAAGAGGGCAGAGTGGGATCAATAAATAGTAGAGAAAACTGCAAAAGAAGTTCTAGGTCTAAGGATGAATCCCGGGGAAGGAAGATGAAAAGGAGGATGGGCAGTCTCATATGAGAAGTTTTTCATCAGGAAGTACATCTCTGTCCTCAAGGAGATTGGCTGGATCATTTCAAAATGCGAAGGAAGAAATAAAGACCACAGCAGAGGGCTTCATAGGTTGTGAGGCCTCCAACAAGCTGCTGAGCCTTTGTGAAGCAAAAATCTCAGAAAGAAAGTTTGTATATGATCAAACTGGTTATGACTGGAAGAAAAATGTTTTCACATTATTTTAAATTAATTAATCAATAAAAAAATTTAAAAAGAACCTGGTTTATTCTATGCCTCTCCAATTGCCTCTACCTCTCTCTGTCTCTGTGTGTGTGTATGTGTGTGATTGTATGTGTATGCTTGTATGTGATTGTGTGTGTGTGATTATGTATGTGAGTGTGTGTGATTGCATGTGAGTATTTGTGTGTAATTGTGTGTGATGTATACACATTCATGAGGATGTGTGCAGACTGAAGTCAGAGTTCAATGTCAGGCATCTTCCTCAGTCATCCTTACCCTTTTTTTGAGACAGGCTCTCTTACTGAATGTGGAGCTCATGGACTCAGCTAGACAGACTGACCAATGAGCTTCAAGGACTGCCGGTTTTGCCATGTGCCTTCTGATTATCAAAGTCAGGAGTCTATCCTCCTACAGAGTCATTTTATTTTGTTTTCATTTTTTTGATTTTTGTTTTGTCTTTTTATCTCTGTAGAATCTTAGAGACTATGTTCTTATTCTTTTCTTTTCTTTTCAAGACAGGGTTTCTCTGTGTAGCTTTCAAGCCTGTCCTGGAACTCGCTCAGTAGATTACACTAGCCTCGAACTCACAGAGATCCGTCAGCCTCTGCCTCCCGACTGTTGGAATTAAAGGAATGTGCCACCACCATGCCATGTTTTTATTCTTTTGGTAGTTAAATTTCTGAGAAGGGGTCTCAGGTTTTCAAGAGGCGCTTCTGAACTATAGAGTATGCGCGTTCCTGACCATCAGCTCCTACATGTGACTGCACGCCAAGTCCATGTGCTCAGGGTCACAGCCAATCAGAAACTATAAAACAGGATGAAGAAAAAACATTGGTGTCCGGGTAAGACTCCAAAACTGAGCATTGGAACACGTGTCGTTAGTCCCAACTCCATGAGAGGCTGAGGATGAGAACTGCTCAAAACTAAACGTTTAAGACCCATCTGCGTGAGGTTCTACCTTTCAAAACTAAAAGAGAACCCCAAGTGCAGGCCCATAAGCCCAGTTGCTTGGGAAGTTCAGATTGAAGGTTGCAAGTTCAAGATGCAATTTAGTGAGTCCCTGTCTCAAAATGTAAAAGGAAGACTGGGGCTATAACTCAGTGATTGAATGCTTGCATAGCATGAGAACTTGTGTCCAATCCCTAGTACTACAAAAAATTAAATTAATTAACTAATTAACTTTAAAATGTGAAAGATTTCATATCACAATTTACGCTGCTCTTATCCCTTAAAGTTTGCCTTTGTGTACACCTGTCAACCTTCTCATTTGGCAAAACAAGTTTCACAACCAGATAATGTGGTTCAGTGGTAGAGCATGTGTTTAGCATGTATAAGAAATAGAATTCAACCTCCAGCACCCCTGAAATCAATTCATAATCAATATTTATGAAAGGTAACTTAATAGAAACTGATCTACAGGATCCCTTCACACACATGGTGAGTGGGTTTAACACTGCCCACAGAGAAACTTTTTGTTCTACCTATACTAGTACAGCCGGGGTTATGATTCACTGATAGCCCGTGTTCTTAGAGAGAGCAAGGCGTGGTCTCAATACCCAGTAACCCCTCCCTTCAGGAATGAAAAAAATTTTCAACTGGTCTCTCTTTGTGGAACTCTGGAATCAGAGAAATGTGATTGCCCACACCGGGCTCACAAGACTGGGCCCACTGACACTCTTTGTGGAGGAGCAGGCTCACTAGGACACAACATACATACTTCACACATGCCATACAAGGACTGCATGGGGCTCTCACAGGCACCTCATCAGTGTTCACCAGGCTAATGAGGTCCTTCCTCTCACTCAAAATAGAAAAGTCATTTACGGGTGCTTCTGGGGAGAGACTTTATTTTGGTGATGTAGTTGCCCATAAGTTGGCCATGCTTTTATAGGTGACCCCTCACCCCACATTCCTGTGAGTAACACAAATTAAATTCATTAAGGCACCGTACTAAACCTGAATGGATAGATTTTTTTTTCTAATTTCTTATTACATTCTCTCTCCCTCTCCCCCCCTCTCTCTCTCTTTGTGTGTGTGTGTGTGTGTGTGTGTGTGTGTGTGTGTGTGTGTGTGTGTGTGTGTGTGTGTGTGTGTGTGTGTGTGTGCATGTTTGCCTACCTGGTCCTTGGTGTACACATAGAGGTTAGAGGTTAAAGGAAGATACCACCACACTTGGCTTCTACATAGGTGCTGGGGATTCAAACACAGGTCATCATGCTTGTGCATGAGCCAAACCCCAGATTTGTTGTCTTACTCCTTGAGATGCCCTTTCCTCCAAAGTCAGACAAATCCATGTTCTTCCTCAGTTCGCAGATTTGACGGTGGTGAGGAGGGGAAAGACACACTTCACAGTGCCTCTTGAATAACATCACTGTCTGTCTCCAGATCCAGCAAGAAGAGTGTCTTATGAGGCGACTCCTATCCTTAGGCCTATAAATTCGACCTTCTCCTACTCTTCCACTACTGGGAAAGCCACCAACCTCCTGCCTACAAGCCCTTGTTAATCTGGGCAAACTAAACTATGTGGTAATATGAATCTCAGAGTCTTGGTGGCATAGCACATTAGGGCATTTTCTCTCACATATGCCAATCAGCGGTGGGTTAGGACAATCTCCTTAGTGACTCCTTAATCAACATGTGTCACTCAGCAATGCTGCCCTGCCCTCAGTCATCCCCAAGTCTTCACGGGAAGTCACACAGCTCAGAGAAAGTGCATTTCCAAGATACACATTTACTGCCTCTACCCAGAAGTGACCCACAGACTTCTGCTCATTGCCAAACAACATACCTGGGAAAGAGCCTCAAAAGTGCATGCACACACCCAGTACTTAGAAAGTACTGTGATTTCTAAGCCAGGCAGTGGTGACGCAGGCCTTTAATCCCAGCACTTGGGAGGCACAGGCAGGCAGATCTCTGTGAGTTCGAGGCCCGTCTGGTCTACAAGAGCTAGTTTCTAGGACAGACTCCAGACTCCAGAGAAATCCTGCCTTGAAAATACTCCCCCCCCCAAAAAAAAAAAGTACTGTGATTTCTGCAGTAGAGCTGCTGTCATGAACTTGTGGCTGTAAGAAATGGATACAGAGACTAACAAGAAAGCTCAGCAGGGAAAGATGCCAGTTGCCAAGCCTAACTGTGGAAGGCAAAAAGGCACTGTGCACACAGATAGCACTTGAGAAGCCAGGGAATGTAAACACACAGTTTACCTCTTCAGTGGAATGAGATGAGTAACCACTCTTCCTGGAATGCCAGGAATGATGTTGTTTACAATCTGGTGATCTTTGTTGGCTGATGAGACAGGCTCTGCCCTTATCTCCCATAATTTATGCTTTTACTTATCGGAGACCCTTTCCCCCTAAATCATGAGCATTGCTTTTATACCACAAACCCACTGTTAGGAATAATGTCACTTGTGCTTTCTAACAGTCTATGACTTCTATGTCACCTTAGTGCCAGGCCAATCCCAACACCCACAGGCATTGTGTTTCCCTCAGTCTCCCTAGACCCTTACCCTGAACATTGTTTCTAAGCCAATAAGAACCCATCTTATGAATGAAGCCATATGTACTTCAGTGTCTTAAAATTGTTATGCACTTGGCATTGAATTGATGTGGGATTCCCTTCTGTATGCTGTGAATACCATTAGTGAATAAAGAAACTGCCTTGGCCTATTGATAGGGCAGAACTCAGGTAGGCAGGGAAAGCTAAACTGAATGCTGGGAGAAAGAAGAAGTTAGGAGAAGCCATGTAGCCCCGCCAGAGACAGATATGCTGAAACTTTGCTGGTAGGCCATGACTTCATGGTAATGTACAGATTAATGAAGATGGATTAGATTAAGATGTAAGAGTTAGCCAGTAGGAAGCAAGAGCTAATGGGCCAAGCAGTGATTTAATTAATACAGTATTTGTGTGGTTATTTCAGTACTGAGCTGCCGGGACGAACAAGCAGCCTCCCTACAACATTGAGTTGTTATCAGAATGCTTTTTATTTTCCAAAATTGTGATGTGTTCAAATATGGCTGAAGTAAGATGATCTGGGTCAGACTCTAGAAGTTGTTGACCAGCACCAGTTACAATAAAATCGGGCTTTTTATACTTTTATACTTTTTATACTTACCTCACCCTGATCATTTTTCCCCTGACTTCTGTAAAGCCTGCAAGGGAATCACCATACCTGATGACCTGAGTTCAACCCCCAGAACCCATATGGCAGAAGGAAAGAATCAAATCCCACGAGTTGTCTTCCAACCTCTACAACATGTGCCATTGAACACGCAAGCCCCCAAATGCAGGGAATGTAGATTGGTAACCAAGCCTATGCTACTTAAACAAGACCCTAGGTTGGCTGGTTGGCTGATTGGATTTGAAACATAATCAAGACTTTTCATTGTCTAGAAGTTATCCACATTCTAAATTTTTTTTTTTTATTTTCGAGACAGGGTTTCTCTGTAGCTTTGGAGCCTGTCCTGTAACTAGCTCTTGTAGACCAGGTTAGCCTTGAACTCCTGCCTCTGCCTCCCAAGTGGCGGGATTAAAGGTGTGTGCCCCCACCACCTGGCTCACATTCTGAATTCTAACCAGTGAGTTTGGATACACATGTGTTGTGACCCAGCTCATAAGGACTTTCCACACCTGTACTTCGTGCTGAAGTTCTGAAGCCCTTCCCCTTGTCTAGCTGGGCTGAAGATGATCTCAGGGTGGTCTTGGAAGCCACATATTAAAGGGAGAAGCACCCTGTCCACAAAATGCTGCTGTTCCTGTAGGGTGGGAAGAGGGGGCACACCCATGTGCTGTCTTCACTTATAGTGCTAAGAAAAGCCTTCTCCTTCTGCCTCGGTCTGCATACATTTGGGATCTGTTCCTACTTGATTTAACTGTCTTGTTACAATAGCCAGCAGCTGCTTATATTTCTCTAGTAAGTTGTTTCACTGTGGGCAGAGCATGTGTAGTAGACCTTCAACAGACATTTCTTCTTTGGTGATTGCCCATTGGCTGACTGGACACATGCGTCCTCAGTGAACCTACTCCTTTGGGATCCCCTATTTTAAACTGCAAAAGTTTCAGTGCTACCTACCGTGAGGTTTTGCTAGCTTGAGAGCCCATTGTCAGCCTTGCTGAGAATCATGTGCAAACTATGGAATTTTCCATTTTCTCATTCCATCTGCTAAGAGACAAGACCATACAGGTCTTTAAGCACAATAAGGGTTAATAGAGAAAGTATTTACGTTTATTTTCCAAATCTAGACTGCCTAAGGGAACATCATGTCACTGTAGCTTAATTGTAACTGGTGTCTTCTGAAGTTTTGGTTCAAGCACACACTGCTGAACAGATCTGAACAAAGTTTTCTTGTCTAAAGTCAGACTTACCAAAAAATGCAGACAACCATTCCTTAGAACACACTGGGTGAGCAAATGCCCCACTCATCAGAAAAAGAACAAGAAGTAAATTGAAGGAGTTGGGGGAGGACAGAAATTAACATAGAGAAACAATGAGGAGCCACCAGGGGTGTAGGTCATTGGTAGAGTACTTGCCTAGCATACCAGGATCTGGGTTTGAATCACAGCATTGCAAAGAAGAGCAGAGGGGAGAGGGAAGAGGAAGGAGGTGAGAGATGGTGGGACACAGGGAGGGGAAGATAGGAAGTAGGGAGAGATGAAGAAAGAAAGCAGGAGAAAAAAGGAAACAAGGAAAAACCACGAAATGATGGAAAGATGGAAGTCCCAGTGATAGAGCCTGGAGACATTTCTGTTCTGGGTGCACTAGTAGCCTGATTCTTTACAGCTGCTGAGCTAATGAATGTCCCAAGACCTTTCACCCATGCATATACCTGGGTGTGCAATTTAACTACCTGGGACTGCAACTTGAAGCTAGTTCTACAGCCTGTTTAATCCAGAGTGAAGTGTTGCCAAAGTTAGCAGAAACTGAAGAGTGTTGGGGCTATCACCCCCCAAGAGCCAGTGTTGTCTGCCACCAAACAGACCATAAACCAGCACCCATCTAGGGAACTTGAGGGCAGATATCCAACCCTCATGCTGGCACTCAGACCATGGCAAAGGACATTGAGAGGCCAGGTGGAATCACACTGACTATATTAATGACCCAGAGTAGGGCTGGATCAAACTTACCTGATCTAAATTGAGTCCAAGATCAGTGTCTAACAAACTGTAAAGGCCAGTTTTAGCTGAACCTCTTAGAAATCAAAAAACCTTTGAGATCCTCAACAGGTAACTATAATGCTAAGACTCCAGCCCCTCCCCACTATACAAGATAGCTGTGAGAAACTTCTAGATCCTTCCCAAACTACATTATGTGGTCATTAGCCCTACACAAAGGAAACATGACATCTCCATGGGCCTCTGTCCTTGTCCTTAGGTCTTCACCACTGCAGCTTGCTGGGGCAGGCTGTCTAAGCTGAAATGTCTGTGGCCCATTAACCATTACTGAACACCAATATGGTCATACATTGGGGTGAAACGCAGCACCCAAGCTTGCACACACAAGAAATTATAGCTATAGACTTCAGTCTTAGGACTGACTTCATTCTACCAGACAGGTCTATATGTCGTGTTCCATTTTCAGTTGATTCTAGAAATTTGTAAATTTCTTTCCTGATTTCCTCAGTAACCCATCACATCATTTAATAACATTTTATTTATTCTCTATTAATTTGTGTATGTCCTGTCATTTCTATTATGATCGCTTTCTAGTTTTATTTCATTCTCGTCAGATACAATATCAGGAATTATTTCAATTTATTGGTATTTATTAAGACTTATTTTATATTTACAGAATGTGGTTTATTTTAAAGAACTCTCTATAACCGATAGGAAGAATGCTATCCTGCAGAGTTTAAAATACCCTGTGATCTCTATCAAATCCATATGATCTATAATGTCATTTAACTCTCATATTTCTCTGTTGCATTTTTGTGTGGATGGTTTGTCTGCTAGTGAGAATGCAGTATTGAAGTCATCCATTATTATTGGGCTGATGTGATTCCTGTATATAAGAAACCCAAATGCTCTGGTAGAAAACTCTTAGAATTGATAAATACGTTTCACAGGATAGCAAGATGTAAGACCATCTATAACAGTTGCCTTTCTATGCCAACAATAGGCATGTTGTGAAGGAAATCAGGAAAGCAATCCCAGATGCAATTGGGATTATATGGGATTATATGAATGTGCTTTACTACCTAAGAATAATCCTAACTGAGGAAGTAGAAGAAATCTACAATGGAAATTTTAAAACCCTGAAAAAAGAAATTGAAGAAGACACTTAAAGATAGTTAGATCTCCATACTCATTGATGGTTACAATTTTTTACAGTGAAAATAACTATATTATCAAAAGTGATCTATAGATTAAATGTAATCACCATCAAAGTTCCAATGACGGTCTTTGCAGAAATAGAAAAAACAATCCTAAAATTTATAAACAAGCACAAAAGTTCCTGGATAGTTCATCCAGTCCCAAGAAAATAGAACAAAACTGAAGGTATCACCTAATCCCAAAATACACTACTGTAGCATAAACACTACTCTGTAGTGACTACAGAAACATGGTAACAAAAACAGCATGGCATTGGCAATTGTGCTTCCACGTGGGGTGGGTGGTGTGTGTGTGTGTGCAATCTTCAGATAAATCAGTGGACTACAGCAACTGAACACTGAAAAGAAGGGCAGTCCTTTGAGAAATGGTGCTGGGGAAAGTGGACATATGCACTTGGAAGGATGAAAGCAGGAAGCCCCCTCTCACGTTGGAACAGAAATCCATTCAGAATGAGTCAAAGGTGTCACTTACTATAAGACCTGAAACTCTGACACTGTTGGGAATAGAGGGAAAACAATTCAAGGTATAGGCCTAGGCAAAGACTTTCTAAAAGTAACTCAAATAGTTCGGAAAATCGTTTAGATGAAATTGAAAGACTTCCTTGCAACTAGAGAAACAGTGAAGAAGAGAAGCAGCCTCTCTGGAGAAAAGTAGAGGACCTTTGCTGGCTATACTCTGTCAGTACATCTTGCATATGTAAAGAACCATAAAAACTAAAAAAAAAAAATCTATAAAGAAACCAAAGATATAAACAGTTCTTTAAAATTGAAATACAAATAGTCAATAAACATGAAAAAATCCCAATATCTTTTGAATTACCTGGCACAAGCGAGAAGGAAACATGGAACATGCAACAAACCCACTTAGGAGTTTAT
The DNA here is from genome assembly GCA_028555095.1 of Dicrostonyx torquatus. NCBI lineage: Eukaryota > Metazoa > Chordata > Mammalia > Rodentia > Cricetidae > Dicrostonyx > Dicrostonyx torquatus. The sequence continues at coordinate 369,187 of JAQHUG010000652.1, forward strand.
TAGAGGGGGTGCGTACAGGCCTGGGGAATCGGTGTGCA
>JAQHUG010000652.1:375974-407834 GCA_028555095.1 Dicrostonyx torquatus
AGGCAACTTCCAGGCCAGGGGCTTCCAACCAGGGGGCTGTTATTCAAGTTCCTTCCAGCCCTTCAACCCTCTTTCCTGCTGCTGCTCTTCCTCCCTTCTCACAGGATCACTGTCAACTCCTCATAGTAAGATGAGAAACTAAACTAGGGAATTAATCAGCTCTGAACCGAAGCATCCCTGGAGGTTGAATTGGCTTAGTACTTTGAAAGGAAGAACTAAAATGAAGATTTGTATCGTTCAGCCAGATCAAACTTCATGAAATCTGATGCTAGATGAGCCAGTTGTGGAAGGGCTGGTTGGCCCTGTACCCCTCCCTGAACTGAGCCAAGTGCTCCTCTTCTCCCTTTGAACTAACAGAAGTTTCATCCACTCAGGGAACTCCAGGTTGGTCTCCCCCTGAATACTTTACCCCCACACACAAGTCCCTCAAAACTGACAGATTCAATAATAGAGGAAGTTGGGGAGGCACTAATCTATCAACATGTACTTTTCTACCCTCTGGCAAATGGGTTTCAAAATGTAAATTAAACTCACCCAAAAAAAAAAAAAGTTCTCTTTCTTGTGTGTGCAAGCTTGGGTGCTATGTTTCACCCACACTGTGTGACCATATTGGTATTCAGTAATTATTAACAGGCCATGACTATTAACCCAAGTCACAGACATTTCAGCTTAGACAGCCTGCCCCAGCAAGCTGCACTAGTGAAGACCTAAAGACAAGGACAGAGAGGCCCATGAGATGTCATGTTTCTTTTGCATAGTGCTATCTTACTTAACTTTTCACATTTTAACGTATTAAAAAGCAGGACAGCCTATCATTTCTAGGTCTTTGTTCCTCAAAAGGGGGACTTCACAAGAACACTGGATTTTGTGCACAGTTCACACACTGTACACATCTGACCTTCCTGATGTCACTCTCTTGCAGGTTGGAACCTATATTTACACAAACTTTATGAGAACACAGATTAAAATTCTATTTTAAGAATATGATTAGCTCATAAGGAAAATACAAAGTCTAATTGTAAGTAAATATATTTGGGGAACATGTTGTCCTTCCTTACCCCTAAGAGGTTTATCTGGTTTAGGAGGAGCCGTGCCTCTGACCTACAACGATGAGTTCATATCTCATAACTTCAAAATTCTTTTTTTTTTAAGGAAGGAACTTTCCAAGATCTTCTAGTCTCTCTTCCTGTTTCTATAATTAATTAACTGAAGAAGATTCTCTAGTTTCTAAGAAGAGAATGTTAGCCCATAACATTCCCATAACCCATGGGAAATGTCTGTCTTCTGCCTCTCTTTACCCTACCACATACTTAAGCAGTAGGGTTCAATGTTCTACATGACTGAAGGGGGAAGTGGACTGGGAATAAGCTACCCTGCACGATTTAGATGGGAATAAAACTCACTGGCTCTGTCACCTGCCCAGCATCCATATTTGCCCTCATCTCAGCCCTTTGGCACTAGCTTCACCTGTGAACAGCAACGACGTGATTCTGTCTCCTGGGAAGTTTTCAAGACCCTCTGCTGCTGTTCTTAGATTTCGAAAGGAAAGGATGAAGCAAAGAGTTACCTAATGTTTCCAAGAAAAGCTTGTTTCTATCAGCTTCCATAAAACCTTTTTGTGGAACTTTAATAGAGAACTTTCAACAAACCCTCCCCTCCTTTATGCCCAGAGATAGTAGAGTGAGGCACAGGCTGCATTCCAGAAATACGTGCCCTTTGGGCAGGCCTGGATTTGATCCTCACATCACCCACTCCATCACTCTGTCACAGCCATTTAGCTCCATTGACTTTCCATCTTCCCACCCAGAAGGGATCTTGTAACCAAGTGTTATCAGTGAGAGTCCAGCCAAAAACAATGGGGTGATGGCCAGGGAACTGGCTGATGCCATTGTGGGGACTAGGAAGGCATAAGAAAGGGCTATACTCAAGGATAGAACCTAAGGCCACTGTCACAGGTAGAATTCCTTTTTCCTGATGGAATCCTCAGCTCTGCCTTGTTTTTTATGTTTTTCTTTTGTCACGGGCATCTATGGGTTTCTATTGCTGCGATTGAACACCATGACCAAACATCAAGTTGTGGGGCAGGGTATTTAGATTACACTTCTACATCACCATTCTTCATCAAAGGAAGTCAGGACAGGAACTCAAACAAAACAGGAATCTGGAGGCAGGAGCTGCAGAGGCCACGGAGGGGTGCTGCTCACTAGCTTGCTCCTCATGATTTGGTCAGCCTGCTTTCTTACAGAACCCAGGACTACCAACCCAAGGGTGGCACTATTCACAGTGGTTTGGGCCCTCCCCCAGAAAATGCCCTACATGTTTGAGTACAGCTGATCTTATAGAGGTATTTTCTTAATTGAGGTTCCCTCCTATCAGGTGACTAGCTTGTGTCAAGTTGACAAACTATCTAGCTTAGGGTTTGTCTATGTCTTTCAGGAGTGAGTTTCCTGCCTTAGCCTCCTGGAGTTCTGGAACCAAAGGAATTCTCAGTTGGCTCTGGCTAACTCTTCTATTAAAGATTCCCTTTAATTAGAAGAGCCCATCTAGACCTTCTAGAACAATGTTCCCTGCCTAAAGTCAACTTATCGTGATCAACTTCAATCTTCACATTAGTTCAGAGCGGTCTCAGTGAGGGCTGCAGTGACTTGTGGCTGCTACCTTGGCAAACAAACATGCCATGCTGGCATTCACAGCCGTGCCAAGCCACAGCAAAATAAAATGAGTAATTTCCGCTTCCCCCACCTGAGAGAATCAATGAAATTCGATAAAAAGAACTTAATGAGTGGCTCCTGAATATGTGTCAGACATGATCAAAGCTAGCTTACTAGAGAGAGGCTTGTACACCCACATTAGAAGAGAAGTTTGCACACCCATGTTTATTGCTATAGCAGTTACAGTAGGCAAATTATGGAATTAGCTTAAGTGCCCATCCGCAGATGAATGGAGAAAGGTGGTGTGTACCCAGAATAGCATTTTACTCAACCATAAAGAAGAATGAAATTATGTCACTTGAAGGAACATGACTAGAACATGAGATCATCATGTTAAGGAGTCAATCTGATAAAGACAAATATTGATGTCTGATTCCTAGCATTTATGTTGATTGGCTCACAAATGCCTGGAGCTACAGCTCCATGGCGTCTGGCACTGATAGCTTCCATGGGCACTGTACTCAAGTGCACATACCAACACACAGGCACACAATTTAAAATGAAAATTAATCCAAAGCTGGGCGATGGTGGCGCATGCCTCTAATCCCAGCACTTGGGAGGCAGAGGCAGGTGGATCTCTGTGAGTTCTAGGCCAGTCTGGTCTACAGAGTGAGTTCCAGGACAGTCAGGGCTACACAAGAGAAACCCTGTCTCAAAATAATAATGATAATGATTATAATAAATAATAATAATGTTTTAAAATAGAGTAGTAAAAAGATGAATATGATCAAAGCACACTATGTCAAACATGAAAATATAACAATGAAGACACTTTGTATAGTTACCATGTACTAATAACACATTTTTCAGTGTGTTTGTGTGAGTGTGGACTATATGTATGTGGCACATGCACACATGTGTGTGCAGACTCATGAGGGGGCCAGAGGAGGACATTCATGTCCCACTCTATCACTCTGTTTTTATTCCTTTGAAGCAGGCTCTTTCACTGAACCTGGAGCTAGGCAATCCAGCCAGCAAGCTCCAGCCATCCTCCTCCACTGTCCCATAGTGCCAGTGTTTGCTACAGGAAAGCAAAACCGTGTCCTACTTTTTACATGGATGCAAGGAACTGAAACTCAGGTCCTTAAGCTTCCACAAGTCCTGGTGCACACTGAGCCATCTACAAGTTCTTAAAGAAAGAAAGCAAAGAAGAGAGGGAGGAAAGGAGGGAGGGAGGAAGGGAGGAAGGAAGGAAGGAAAGAAAGAAAGAAAGAAAGAAAGAAAGAAAGAAAGAAAGAAAGAAAGAAAGAAAGAAAGAAGAAAGAAGAAAGAAAGCTAGAGAGATAGCTCAGCAGTTAAGAGCACTTTCAGGGTCCACATGGTGGTTCACTACCATGCATAACTTCAGTCCAGGGCATCAAATGCCTCCTTCTGACCTTCACAGATTGTAGGCATGCACATAATGCACATACATACATGCAGTAAAATACTTATACACATAAAAGAAAACGAATCTAAATATTTTTAAAAGAAAAAAGTCAAACAAATCTTGGTGTCTAAACTATTAAACCTATTAAATAATCTCATACACACATATATATTTCTACCTAGTTGAAATCAGTAGAAAGATGTTTTCTGCTATTTTTACTTAACTTTGTGTCACTTAGGCACATTCTTAAATTGATATTTTCTTAATATTGATATTTTCTGCATATTTGTCACTATCCTCAGTTAATTTATGCTATTCATCCAAATGATCATACTGTAGTATAAGCTGTGGCTCATTCTCTAGTTACAACTATTTGTAATTTATTTATTTATTTTTGTTTTATATGTAAGAGTGTTTTGCCTACATGTGTGTCTGTGCATCTAATGAATGCCTGGTACTCATGGAGGCCTAAAGAAGGCGTTGAATCCCTGGGACCAGAGTTACAGATGATTGTGAGCGGTCACACGGGTGCTTGGAATTGAACTGAAGTCCTCTGGAAGAGCAGTCAGTGCTCTTAACTGCTGAGCCATCTCTCCAGCCCTGCCAATGGTTTGCAATTTAAAAAGCTCTATCAGACACATATTTACACAAACAACTTTAAAATTTTGAACACCCCTGCTAAAGAAGATTTCATCTCACCTAGGGAACTGGTGGGCCAAAAGGCATGAAGAAGCAGGTCACCGCAATTACAGCGAGCTGGGTGGCTGTACAGAGGGATAGGACTGTTCATGCTGCATCTAGAGCATGCAGATATTATCCTGTAGCCTCAGTTGGCTTTCCCCCAAGTTGTATGAAGTATGCATGTGCTGATCTTAGAAGACACAGTCTCATAGTCACTGAAGCATTGTGTCCTGATTAATAGTGTGCTATCCTTTCTCAGTACTGTGTAACCCATCCACAGCATAGGCACTCTCTTTAGCTAGAAGAAGAAGCTACTTGAAAACAAAAACCATTGTTATGGGCTGGGAGTGGAGCTTGGTGGAAGAGCATTTGTCTGGCGTGCATGTTTGGTCCTTAGTACCCCAACAACAAGCAACAGCAACAAGACTGTCACAGCCGACGTTCTTCAGCTTCATAGTCTCTAAAGCGTTCTGCCACCGCAGGACAAGCCTGTCCTCTCCAGCGCTAGTGGGAGGGGATTTATATTATATGATCTTTGAAACATCGTTTCCCAAAGAGTTCCTGGAGCAAACTGAACCTACGATCTAATGTGCAGGCTTAGAAAGAAAGGATACATTATCATAATCTATGGCTTAGCTGCTGGTCAACTAACGATGTTACATATACTTGGGAGAATTCATCTTTTTTTCTGTTGGTTTTTTTCAGTGATGAGTATTGAACTCAGGGACCCTACATACTAGGCAAGCTTTCTACTACTGATCTACATTCCCAGCCATCTTGTTTCTGATTTAATGTTAACTCATAAAAATTGAGCCTGAATTCCCAAAACAAAAATTCAATAGGCAAGTGTTCTGTTCTAGAAAATTCCCTTCCGATAAAGCAAAATGAGGCTCTGGTGCCATTAAGATTCTTAGGGTCATTTTATGGTTAATTTGACAAATTAATTTTTAATTTGACAGATTATAATCATACATATTTATGTGGTAAAACATAATATTTTGTTATATACATTGTCATGATCAATTCTGAATAAGTTAACAATGGTTTCAAATATTTCTCATTTATTTACCATTAGGACATTTAAAATCCTCTCTTTCTGCTATACTTATTTATATAATGTGTTATTGTTAATTATAATTATTCTTCTATGAGATAGCACACTACAGTCTTCTTCCTTCCTAGGTGTGACTTTGTACCCATTGACCAATATCTCACCCTCCCCTGCCTGACTAAGCCACCATCTACTCTCTGCCTCTGAAAGCCTGGTTCTTTCAGTACCATGTATAATATTATGCTTGTCTTCCCATGCCTGGCTTACTTCATCTAGTATTATTATCTCCATGACAACCTATGTTGCCACAAAAGACTGTTTTATTCTTTTTATTGCTGAATAGTATCCCATTCATATGAGTGTGTGCATTTCATTTTCTTTATCCAATCATCAGTTGATGGATACTTAGGATAATTCCATCTTTTGACTGTTGGGTCTACAATGCTCTGTGCTGGGGATGGAACATTTTGAGCAAGCCCTGGACCACTGAACTGCTTGTCTAGTAAGAGTCATTAAGATGCTGAGTTCACATCCATTGACTATAACGATGGGGTTTTGACTCATATGCTCTACTCTTTTGCTTTGGGGCAGGAGAGACTGTACTGTTTTTCCATAGTGACTTTTATGATTCAATAGACAGTGTGTCATCTTATCCCAGAGGAAGAAGAGGCTGCCATATGAAACACCAGTGGATATATTCATCCTTATGACCATATTCCAGGAGGAGGATTCTATGGAACATTTTGGGGAGCTGCTTATAAGAAAATCCTCCTGAAGTCACGCCTGCCCGAATAATCTTAGCTGAGTAACCTGATTCCCTATGGCCTGAGCAGAGAGGCTGAAAGGCAGTCTTTAGACACCTGATTGGATCGTTCCAGCTCCCCAACCTCCAAATACAGGCGATCTGTGAGCAGCAGACACAGCATGTCCTGCTTCCTTTATGTTTAGGGAAAGTCTGGAGTATATAAGAAAAATGCTTATAACTGATATAAAAATTCATTTGACAAAGTACCTGGGCCTCTTTGAGGTTCTTTCTTTTGTTTTTTTTTAATCTTTATCTCTTTCTTCCTTTCTTCTTCTCTTTCATTCTTTACTTCTTTCTTTCTTCCTTTCTACCCTGGGCCAAGGTGTAGTCTTGAGATACTATTTGGGCTGTTATCAACAGTTTTTGCATAAAACTCCCTATGGCCTTCAACTGACTGAATAAGGCCTATGCAGTTTACAAAAAGCTTGTCTGTGTTGCTCAACATCTGTGTCTTAATTGTTCATAAAATCTCTTAAAACTATCATCACAGAAACATCCAGACCTGTGTTCAGCATAAACTACACATAGGGTAGCCCAGTGAGCACAGAAATCAATCCTCCTAAGGTCTGTTTCAGTTTCAGAGATCTGAAAGGCTGTACCAAGAGAGGGTGACCTGGGTAAGCATTTTCACTTCTGTCCAGCATGTCCTCCACCACGTGCAGACTGAGGCAGAGCACACTGATGCTCTTGCCAGACGACCCAGTTCCCAGCTACTGCCGGGAACAGCTTCTTATTAGGAAGTGGGTGGCTCTAGGGCACAGCCCTGAGAGTCTGAATCAAGATGTGAAGATGACTCCAAGGCCCAGCCATTTAAATGCTTAGAGGAATGCTTTTCTTAGGATCCGGTGTGTGGTGCTGGAACACTGAGCCACCTGGGCCATCTGGTCTGACATCTGATCCCCTCCTTCATACCTTTCAGAACTAATGCCACCTCCCTTCAGCCAAGCCAGCTTCTGCAACCCTGCGACATCAAGCCAGCAGTTCAAACCCACAGAATTAGAGAGCCGCTAACAAAGCCAGGTTCAGAAGCTGAGAGCACAGATGTAAGCTGTGTCCTGTTGACTTTGTTCTCTGCTAATCTAGAATACTGACACGTACAGCCCCGCATCCATCTCCAAGTGTCAGGAAAGACCCAATCTCTTTCCCTCTTCTTTGCTCCCTTTTTAACTCATTCTGGCCTATTGGACATGAGGGTTTACCACCACTTGCTGCAGGTATTCACTGAACGCCTCAGGCTCCCACCAAGCACCTCTACTAAGGATGCTCAGAGCCTGCTGGTGCCAAAGTCCCCGGTACAGATAGATGTTTGTCACTGGAGCTTTTACTAGCGCTACCCTCCTTCCATTGACACACGCCTGGCCACAAGATGATGCAGCAATGTAGCATGACAGTGTGTTGTCCTGTTACTGTAACTCCAGTGACTAAGATTTTCCCTGGGCAAGGAGGTGCCTGCATTGACCACGTTGCTGCAGTTAACCAGGTATGCCCAGTTAGCTCTGAATGTCAGTGCAAGACACAATCTGGGCTCCAAATGCAGGCATGCACAATAGTAATGTGTTCTCTCGCCTTGTTAACACAGAAATAGAAATTACATCTAAAAGTGCAGAAATAATAGAAACTAGCATTACTTTGGGGTCATCCTAATGATGTTACTATAGAATTCATATGTATTGTACTTATAAAATGCTTTCCACACATGACAGGGATGCTCTCACAGAAACCAGATAGCACAAACTGGGATAATTGTCACTGTTGGTGAGACGTGTGCCTTGCTTCTTTGGTGATGAAACTGACTGTAGCAACCCACAAATCCACTGCCCATTTTCCTGTGAGCAAGGGAGGACCTTCTATCACATCAAGAAACGGTTATGAGACACCTCAATCCACTTAATCCTCTTAATTAGAGCCACAACAGCAAAGCACCCTCTTGCAATTAGATACAGTAAAATTACTGTGAAGGCCCGCAGAAAGACAAAGTAACTGGAGAGTTTTTAAATCAGCAAGAGTTAAAGCTAGAAAGTTTGTTTTCTGTAGGATTTTTGATGACTTGTGAGTGTATGTACAGTTGTGTGTGCACACCTGAGCATGTGCACATGCATGTATACAATGCTGAAGATTGAATCACTGAAAAGGGAAGGAGAGAGAGGAAGAGGAAGGAGGAGAGGGAGATACAAAGAAAAGAAAGAAGACAAAAAGCATCATTTTTGTCTTCCAGGAGCACACACCCCAAGGAGACAACAGATTTAAAAGGTCAGAAGAGTCAAGGACCTAAAGAGTCAACCTCTGAAAAAAGACGGACAGTGAGGGACTGCATCCTTAGGATGAACGTGTTTCCAAAGAACATGTAGGCTTTGAAGCAAGGAAACAGTAGCAGCCCGTTTCTTCTTGATATAGTAGCTACTGTTTTTATGTTCATTGTTGTGTTTCTCTTGACTCTTTTCTTGTTCTTTGCTATCTTTCTTGCTTAAGACTTCTCTTTTGTTAGGACAGAAAAGATTGTCCTTTGTTAGGACATAAAGGAAGTATTTGGCACGTGGCTGTGTGGATCTGGGGGTGATCTGTACGTTCACTAGAGCCTGAGTGATTCCAGGTGGCCTGCTGGACTATGATCTCATCTTTTATCACAAGCTGGGAGGGTCACAGGACGCGCGCCCCCTACCGTTTGCCTTTGAGAACAGAACCCCGGTTGGAGGATCTCACTGTATTCCCACAATTTAATTTAATTCTCAGACTCAAGAGACCCAAGAATCTCTGAATGGGTGGTAAAGATGTTCCGTTCTGCCTAAAGTGATGGGTGCTAGCAAAAATTGAAAAAACTTTACTCCTGCACTCACTCACGGTGATAATCTTGGACCTGTGAGCTCCTGTATGGGCAAGGCTTGAGGGAAAGAGAAAACCTGAAAGTGTTTATGATTTTAGTTGGTCTGGCTACAAGCAGACCAGTGGTGCTTCAGCAATGAATGTTCCCAGATGTAGACAGTCAAGTGGTAAAGGACTCATACCTATGGTTTCTACAGGGAGGAGGTCAGCTAGAGTCAGCAAATAAAAATACCGAACGCCCAGTTAAATATGCATTTAAGTTAAGCAATGAATAATTTTTTTAAAAGAATAAAAGTGTCCATCAACCCAGACGCTATCTCCATTGATAAAAAAAAAATTTTGATAAAGGAACTGATAAAGGAAAAATTAGTTTTCTCCAATGGATTCTCACTGATTATACACATAACAAACTCATCAGGGATTTGGGAGTTTTGTTTGTTTATTTTTTGTCATCTCTTAATGTTCCACCTGTTTTTTTTTTTTGATTTACAAATCTTTTGTTTTTATATATTATTATTCCAATGTTTTATGGGTTTCCAATGTGTGCTAGTGTGGGTCTCTATATCTGTATGTGTTTCTTTTGGCTATCTTTTTTCCTGTTTATTTTCTCTTTTTCAGGTTTTTTTAAGTTATCTGTTTTCTAATAAGAAATAGATAATAAGATAATAAGAGAATGAAAGAGTGTGGAATTGAATGGGGGGATCTGGGAGAAGTAGAGGGAGGGAAATCAATGATCAGAATATATTACATGGAAAAACTTTTAATTTTAAGAAGAAGAAGAAGAAGAAGAAGAAGAAGAAGAAGAAGAAGAAGAAGAAGAAGAAGGGTGTCCCTTATTTTTGTGACAGGCAACTCCAACAGGGCACCCTGTTTTATCTGACAATCAAAAAAGAGAGAAATGGTAGATGAGCTTGAGCAGAAATGCCAAGTCAAAAGCTAGGAAGACTTTCGGATGAGAATCTGGTGCCTAGAAGCCGATGACCACTGAGTTGCTAGACCTGGTATGATAAGTAGCCCCTCTGAGACAGACCTAGGATGAGTTTGCCTTGGTAAGGGTTCCTCTGGCTGAACCAGATTCTGGTCATCTTTACAGGACTTATTTAAATCCTTCCAACTTGAAAACTCTTGTTTAGGAAGAACTGTAAGATGTGTTTCTGGGCTTTAGAATCTTTGTGTTTAAATGCCACTTCTCTTATTGTTGTATAAAGACTCACAACTAAGGCATTGCTTTCTGTAAATTAAATTGGGCCTAGGCCTGGGCCTGCTTTTCTGTCTGTTGTTTTCTGGTCTGCAATTATGCTGGCTGCAGTTAGTGAACACACACAGTGTTTGAGTAGCCAATGGCTTAATTTCTCAAGAGGAGACACAATAAGAGCACCCATAAAACCCCCAAGTGTTTTCTCTTGCGTGAACCTGGACAGAGTGTCCTATGGCTGAACAGGGCCCTTCCTATTTCCTACCTCTCTAGAACCAGGAAACAATTGGAGAGCTGTGCCAGTGTTGCCTGGCTCCATGAATGGAGCTTCTGCCACCGCCCTTTCTCAGGTGGACTTTCCAATAACATACGGAAGCAGGCAGCTCCCAATTATCTCTTGATGGCATATTCTTTCACTTCCTTTCCTTGTTTTCATGTCCTCATGTTTGTACACAAAATACCTGAAGTTCCATCACGAGGCTTCAATCCTCCTCTCCCTGGTGGTGTGACACTCTCTAGACATACTTCTAGATCAGGGAGAACGGAGCCTCAGTCTGGAGTTAATGGTTCGAGGGTTTCTGCTGTATTCCTTCTCTTTTGTCCCATTTTCAAGAGGAAGTTTGTTATTTTGAAGCTGTGGTTCCAGATATATTCATGACCACTGCAACGTGAGAGGAGCTGCTAATATCTTGAGTGGCTGCCACCCAATTAGAAAAGTCGCATGCTTTTCTGCTACTATAGCAGCTCTGCATTTTTTGGTTGCTCCAACAAATGTGAGCTGCATGATCAGGATATCTGTGACTTCTCCACGAATTACTTTTTGTTGTAATTACTGTTCTCTTAACATGAGCAAGAAACTCAGGCCAAGGCTCATTAACCTTCTGTTTTAGAGTGGTCAGGGAACCACAGTTTCTCCATGATCAGTAGTTGTACACAAAGGCATACTTGGTCAAAATACTGGGCGGAACCTTTCATCTGTACTAATGCGTCACTATATTGTTTTACTTCCTGAAGCATGCCTGAATTAATAGGGACGCTATTGTTACGGTTTCTTTCTTCCTGTTCATCACATTCATCATAATATTTTGCTTTCCACATCAAGTATTGTCCTGAGGCTAATGAAGCTTTGCATATTTGCTCATAGTCCCAAGGAATAATAATATCTCCGGTTACATTTTCACACCTTGTATCAGTAAATGCAACATGCATGCCATTGGCAGCAACAGGTCTTCTGAAAATCTTTAAGAATTTCAAAAGTAAAAGGGTGATATTGACACACTTTGGGGGCTTGAGGATTTCAGATCACAGGCATTGTAAGGACTGACATGATGAGAGGTTTAGTTCAATCATTTTCCTGTTCGTTACAGTCCTCATCTACTCTAGGTAGTCTTTGAGAGTGAGGCAGCAGAGACTGAATTTCTCAATCAAATTGATGAGAAGGAATATTTCTTGTACGTAGATATAAATTTGGGGGACTTGAAAGGGGGCAACTTATCTAAATCACTCTCCTTAAATGTGGGAGCAGCAGCCTTCTGCTGAGATGTGTCCAGAGGGTCTTCCTTTCCATAGTTCTCTAGGAGGGAATTCAAGCAGTAAATTATTGCAGTCCAGATTGCAAAATAATTGACAGGGATTTTTCCCTCCTTTCTCATGGGCTGTTTTTACGTTGACTCCTATATGCTTCCACTTTTCAACATCTGTGGTTGCTTGTTTAGGAAACCAAAGATTAAATTTTACAGTTGTTTGTATAAAGTTGCAGAGCTGTTGTTCCTTAGATCTGAACAAATCTCTCAATAACTGTATAACATGCTTTGTAACAGAGGACTGAGAACCCATGGTCTTATGTTCTTCCCTTCTCACAGTTGTGACCCCTTGGTTGAGAGGACAGGAAGCTGTACCCCCTATTCCTATTTAAGGAAAAGTTTTCTTACTTTCTTTGATAGCTGAGCCCCTCACATTGGGCACCAGTTGTGGGGAGTCTCTACAAACACCAGGTCAGGCAGAGTAATGATCCAAATGAGGCAAGAAGGAAATCTGGTTCAACAGGACTCGGTAGCCAGTGTTGGTTCAAACTTCTAGAGTCTAACACTATCAGACAGTTTTATTTTAGGCATATTTAGGCACAGAACAACTTGGGGGGAAAGTATATTGAGGATAATGAACTCAAGTCCTCGTGTACAATAAAATTTAAGAAACGTTTACATTGAAACTCTTTACAAAGTACATGTGATCTCTTTCATAAAGATGAGTTCTGTTGACTGAGAAACAATGCTCAAGATAAAGGCCTAATGAGGAAGTGTCTGGGATAAACATAAAGTCTCAGAGATTCAGGTGGCCTGGGCCTACAGATAGTGCAGATCACCAGGCTATTTACTACCTCCATTCCCAGCCTTCCAGGTGGAAAGCATCCCTTGTGTGGAAGAGATAAGCCTGCTTGTTTTTACATTCCTGGTTTTCCCAGTGCTTACCTGTGAGCACAAGGACTTTGTGCCCTCTGCAAGGTTTTAATCCTCCTCTCCTCTAGCGATAAGATATTCTCCAGATCTGTAAGAACTGAGCCTAAGCTTGGATAGATGGCACCAGGACTACCTGCTGTATTTCTTCTCTTTTGTACCACTTTTAAGAGTAAGCTTTCGTTATCTCAAAGTTCTGGTTTCAGATACAGTCACAGAGCCAGACCAACTGACTTCATGCTGGCTTAGTTGTTGAGTAACCACGGACAATTATTCAAAGCACATCAAGGAAAAAGAGATGGCCAAGATAGCTAAGTAATCTTAATCACTATGTATGCCTAGCTTGTTGCAACCCTGACTGTAGAAGGTCAAGGTCATTCTTCTAATGCACCCCAAAACCTAGTCTGGCATCATCATCTCAAGCAGGGAAATGTGAAGAATAGGCATGATTTATTTGTATCACTGGAAAAGGGACAGCAATCTGAAAGCTTGCTTTATTTAATTCCCTTGATTCATCACTTAAAATTGACCTCTCTGATGCTAGTAGATCAACTAGCAATATGTACTCAAGAGGAACCATGTCTCTTATGATATTCTCTACCATGGCTCTTAAAATAGCTCTGCTCACCTTAAGAATAAATAGTGCATAAATACACATTTATTGTGGGCATGGAAGGGAAGGAGTCATCTCAGCTTTCCTAACAGGCTGGCTGAATATCATTGGCCTTTTTCCTGGTTTCATTTCAAAGCTCATTTTGCTTTAGTTTCATGGGACAGGATCTCACTCTGTAACTTGGGCTGTTTGGAAACTAATAATCCTCCTGCCTCCTCAACCTGTGAGATTCTGGGATTATCAGTATGTGCCACCACACCTAGCTTCAAAGATTCTTGATAAAGCAAATTATACCTACTGTATTCTCGCTGTATTACTTACTTACCTTGTTGCTGCAACACAATGCCTGACAAAGGCACTCTAAGGACAAAGGGTTTATTTTGTTTTCCAGCTCCAAGGTATAGTCCATTGTAACACGAAAATCAGGGTAGCAGGAGTTTGGGGCAACTCACATTTATCCATAGCCAGGAGGCAGTGATGAGTGTGTGTGCTCAGCTCGTCTTCGCCTTTTCTTCAGTCCTGGACCTCAGCCCATAGAATGGGCATATTTAAGGCAGGTCTTCCCAGTTCAGTTAACCTGATCTGGATAATCCCTCAAAGACACCACCAGAAATTTGTTTTCATGGTAATTCTAAATTCTATCAAGTTGGCAAAAATTAACCATCAAGCTCAGGTATGCTTGCGTTGGTTAATTTGGATTGTCAACTTAATGGGATTTAGAATTACCATGGTAATAAACCTTTACATTTGTTCGTGAGGGATTCCCTAGATTTACAGAGGTGGAAAGACCTAGTATAACTACACCCTAGATGTGGTTACACTATTGTTACACTATTTCACAGGCTAGGGTTCCAGGCTGAATAAAAATGAGAAAATGAGCTCAGCACAGGTGTTCATCACGCTCTGCCTCCTGATTTTGGAGTCAGTGTTTGACAAGTAGTCCAGATTCTCATGTTCAAATTGCTACCCAAACTATAGTCCAAATCCAGCACTTTCTCCCTTAAGTTGCTTTAGTCTGGTATTTTTATCAGAGCTACAAAAAAAGTAACTAATACAGAAAATGAGTGTATACCAGAAGTATGGTTGGATAAAGCTAGTCATGTGGTTCCAAGGCCTTTGTAATTGCTTTGCAGGAGACATAGGGAAGGTTTCGAAAAGCCCTGGGACACTATAAGCAGAGTGAGATGAGCTATTCTGCAACAACTTTGAAGATCAGAATGCTGAGATAAATGAAGACAGTAGAGCCCCAGGTCATGAGGTCTCAGGAGAACAAGGGCTCTATTAGGAGCTGGGCTACTCGTCATTCACATGCTGTTCTGGCAGAGGATCCTGCTCAGGACCTGAGAATGTGAAGTTGCACTTAAGGATAATGGATTGATTTGTTTGACGGATGAAATGTCACAGCAGAAGAGTGTTCGGGCTGAGGAAGGAGTATTGGAGTTTTGCATGTGCATTTATCCACATTTGCAGTAGAAAAAAAAAAAACGCCGGGCGGTGGTGGCGCACGCCTCTAATCCCAGCACCCGGGAGGCAGAGGCAGGCGGATCTTTGTGAGTTTGAGACTAGCCTGGTCTACAAGAGCTAGTTCCAGCGCAGGCTCCAAAGCCACAGAGAAACCCTGTCTCAAAAAAAAAAAAAAAAAAAAGCAAAGAATTAAGCAGAAAGGTTTTGCTTTGTATTAATCTATAGAATGGCAAGGAAAGAGTACAAGCAAGATTCCAGTGACAGCCAAGGCAGGTACTAAAAAAGAGGCTGTCATTGTTTAAGGGAAGCCACTCACTCTGCACTGGTGCAATAAGAAAGGTGCCTTGAGGACAAGACCCAAAGGCTCCAACTTATGAAAATGTGAAATTATTTGAGAGGAGAAAGCCACCTCAACTGTGAAAGAAGTCAAAACAACCCTGCTCTAAAACAACCCCCTAAGGAAATGATTCTCCAGTCTGGAAGACACACAGTAGTTAATGCCACACAATGATGTAAGGGGGTACGCGTCCATCTGGAGCTAGCAGCAGAACTTGGCAGCACCATCCACATGGTATTGCTTTTGTAAGCACGAAAGAGACAAGACTGGGATGGGGAGTGTCACAGAATCTTGCTTCACAATTCTAGAAAGCTTCTAAGACCAGGTGATGTGAGGCGGAGATGGAATCCATTTGAGGAGGCCCTTAGAGGCCACTGAATGACCCTGTGAAGGTGAATGGCCCAGGATATTGGTGACACCAACACCGCACATTTGGGAGGTCGATGGAGGAAAGTTTTCTGCATGGAGTGGAGGGCAGAGAGAGGCCATGTAGCTTGTAAACTGTAGAGCTGGACACAAGGCTACCCAAACCATTTGGAGTACAAATTAATCCATCATAGTCCCTAGATGTCTGATGTGGAGCTGTAGGATTTGGTGTTTTCCCTACTGGATTTCTATTTCACTTTGGCCAAATCCTTCTTTGCTATGCCTTCCCTCTTCCCTTTTGGAATGAACACAGCAAGGAATGAGAGTGAAAGTAAGTAACTTGTTTTTAGTTTATAAGAGCACAGTTAAGAGATTTCCTTGAGTCTCAGAGAAGACTCAGACTTTGGACTTTTAAACAATGTTGAAACTACTAAAGACTATGGGTTTTTTAAATTTGGATTAAATATATTTTAGTATTATAAGATGGTTGTAAACCTACAGGGACACGAGATGGAAGACTGTGCTTAAAAGTGGTAATTTTGTGTGTCAGGTTGACAAGGGGTGGAATAATGATGGTTAATCTTTATTGTCAACTTGATAGGATTTGAGATTACCACGGAAATGAGCCTCTGAGCATGGCCTTAAGGGATTT
This sequence comes from Dicrostonyx torquatus, assembly GCA_028555095.1. NCBI lineage: Eukaryota > Metazoa > Chordata > Mammalia > Rodentia > Cricetidae > Dicrostonyx > Dicrostonyx torquatus. The sequence goes on from JAQHUG010000652.1 coordinate 392,492, forward strand.
TCTAGACTTCGAGCACTGTGGTGGGAAACCCTGCACTAAAAGTTTTGGTACTACTCTATGGGCTGGGTTCCCAGGGTAAATAACAAAAGGAAAGGTGAACTGGGCACTAGCACCACTTTCTGTTTCCTGACTGTGGCTGCAATGTGGCCAGCTGCGTCAGACTCCTACCATAATGGACTCTACCCCTAAATTGTGAGGCAAAATAAGCCCCTTCTCCTTTAAATCACCGTTGTGTGCCTGTGACAGAGCAGCCATGTAACTTAGGTAAAGGTTCTTGCTTACCATGCAGGAAGCCTTGGGTTCAGTCTCCAGCATCATAAAGAAAACACCAGGTGATGGTTCAGATGCCTGATGCCAAGCATGAGGATTTGAGTGCAGACTCTAGAACATACATTATTGGTGAGAACCAATTCCTACAAGTTGTCTTCGGACTTCCACATCACACTTGGACAAATGCATAACTAAACCTGCTGTGGTGGTATGGATGAAAATGGCCCACAGAGGCCCATAAGGAGTGGCACTATTAGGAGATGTGACTTTGTTGGAGGAAGTTAATTTAATTTTAATTTTAATTGATTATATTTTAGTATTATAACATGGCTGTGAACCTACAGGTACAAGAGATGGGAGGTTGTGGCTTAAAAGTGATAGGTTTGAGTATCAAATTGGTAAGGAATGGAGTTATGTGGTTAATCTGGATTGTCAACTTGGTATGATCACCAGGGAAAGGAATCTCTGAATATGCCTGTGAGGGGTTTTCTAGACTAGGTTAAGATGAAAATCTTTGTTGTTGTTGTTATTGTTTTCTAACTGCAGCTAAAAAGAAGTTAAGCCAAGAGTAGTGACACATATTTCTATGGTCCCAGCACTTAGTGGGCTGAGATGGGAGGATTGCATCAGTCCCAGAGTTCAAAGGCAGCCTGTGCAACATAGTGAGACCTTGTCTCAAAAGGAAAAAGGTATTTTTTTATTTTCTGAAACAGTATCTTATCAGGTTAAAAGGGGGAATGTCGAGGGCTATAATGGAGAAGGCAAGTAGGAAAATACTTCCAGGGAGCTAAGCAAAAGACAAGGACTACAGTTATACTGAGTGCTGGAAGTCTGCTAAGAGGGTAGGTAGCTTTGGGCTCTTACTACCAAAAGAGAAAGAAAGAAAGAAAGAAAGAAAGAAAGAAAGAAAGAAAGAAAGAAAGAAAGAAAGAAAGAAAGAAAGAAAAAAGATAATGATGTGAGGTGGATGTATTAACCAGTTGGAATCCAGTAAATCTTGCTGCCTATATCAAAACATCACTTTAAATGAGATTTATTTTAATTTAGGCATAATGACTGATATCTATAATCCCAAATCCTCAGAACCTGAGACAGAAAGATCACGGCAAGCTCAAGGCCATCCTAGACTACCTGGTGAATTCAGGGCCACCCTAAGATACAGGAACTTGCTGATCTTGTTTCAAACAAAATAACAACACACACACACTTATTTTAAGGCATCTTATTACTGAAACCAAATGGCAGAGAATGATCACTGGGTCCCAGGAGCTCTACATTTCAGGGAATCTAGCCACAAGAGAGGGGAGAGTGTGCCCTGTGGCAAAGCCATTGGCTCTGCTGAACCCCTGACAGCCCTCTCCTACTAATGCCACTGTTTGCTCTGGCCTCAGTCTTTAGCAGTCCTGAACAGGATTTGTACCGAAGTTTACGAGTCAATTTCTTCCCTGCCAGGATGTTCATATTCCAATCTTGGCATTTCCCATAATGAAGAAATGAGGAAACAAATAGAGGTGTGTTAGTTTGCAGCTTTGTTTTGCTTTTGTTTTTTCCATTCTCAGTTCAACGCCAGGCAGTGCTGGTCAGCAGAGAAAATCTTGCCCAGTCATAGCCTGGCACACTGAGGAGGTGCAGGTGTGTGGGGAGGCTTTTGGGTGGGGACAGTCCACTGTGTAGGAGAGGCATCCAGAGACAAGGAGAAGGCGAGTGGGCAGGAGAGGCACCAGCCTGTCCGGATGTGAAGCAGGAGGCAAAGCTTCCTCTTCCAATTGTCACCTGGGCCCTCTTCCCTGTTCATTTGGATCTTCAGTCACACCTCACGGCCAGATGGTGAACAGCCCTCTACACCAGACCTTGCAGCCCAGAGGTGGTGTGAGGGGGAGGGGGGATTCCAGGCACCTAGAAGAATTAAAAATCACAGGGAAAGAAAGAAAAAGAAAAGGCAGCTGGGTGGTGGTGGCAAGCCTTTAATCCCAGCACTCAGGAGGCAGAGGCTGGTGGATCTCTGTGAGTTCGAGGCCAGCCTGGTCTACAAGAGCTAGTTCCAGGACAGGCTCCAAAGCTACAGAGAAACCCTGTCTCGAAAAACCAAACTAAGAAAAGAAAAGCCAAGGAGGCCAAGCAATAAAAAGTCATGCCATCCCCCTACCTTGGTCTATTTTATTGTGATGACAGTATACCTGAAGGTGGATGATTTATCAAGATAAGGGGCTCAGTTTGGTTCATTATTCTGAAGGCTACACTTGGTGATGGTGGTGGACTCTCGGCAGAGAACCAAGAAGTCCAATGTATCATTGTACATTGAAGAGACAAAGCCAACTGCATGTCAGGACCCATTTTCCACATTCATTTGCTCATCAGCTCTTAACTTGGCTAATCCACTCATGGAGAAGGCCCTTATGACCTAATCACTTCTTAAAGTCAATGTCTGGTCCCACTTCTGTGTTTTCTTTATCTGCTTGCTTATTTTCCTATACAAGGGAGTAACAACATACCACTGTCCTATATCCCCATCTCTTTAGCTAGACTTTCCATGGGGGATTAAATTTCAGTGTGAACTTTGAGGAGGACGTTTAAAACACTACCGCCCACGGATATTTCTTTTCTTTTAACTCTTAATGGTTTTAGACATACACCATTTAGCTCTAAATCATTTTTCTCTTAGGTCAGTCAGTATTTTTTCCTCACTAATTTTACCTGAGGGACTCAACCATAATATCTCTAGAGGGCAGAGAACCGACACAATTTTCATGCTGTTGCCCCACATCTTATAAGATATTGAATGAGTGAACCCAGAAGAGCAAGCTAGAAATATTTCCATGTCTCGTAGCAAGCTCTCCCATTATCTGCCAATGAAACAGGCCCTTGGCATAGGTGGGATTCTTTTGAAAGACAGGAATTACAGCCTCAAGCAGCAGTTCTGCTAGAGGTGTCCCTGAGTGTGTCCTTTTCCAAAACCAGCCCTTCTGCAAAAGGCCCTCAAATCTAGGTTTCTCAGAGCCCTTTCCCAGAATACCATGAGGCAGAGTCTCCAGCCAAATGAAGATGCGTTTGTGCCTAAGAGGAAAAATCCAGTACTCGGGTCTGTAGGTAGGTAAAGAAAGATCTCTCCAGTGATCACAACACTGCTATCTGAGGACCGCCCTCCTCACAGCACCCAGGGATGCCTAGGAGACTAGAAGCAGCAAAGATTATGGCCCCACTTCTTTTCTTCTTTGGTAGAAATTGAGACTTCCAAATATTACCTGATACCAGCAACTGCCACAAGGGCCAAGGCAGTGGCAGGAGCTAAGACTGTCCCTGGCAGAAGTGGAGAACTGTGCAGGAACCAGCAACTGAGCAGAACTTCAACTCTGCAAAACCCAGGAGGTCCCAAAGCGCCTGACAGCGGAAACTGTTGTCCAGTTTGATGCCATTCCACCCCACACTTGACACAGACACACAACCAGCCACCTTCTAAGTACTCTAAATACTACTTTTGAAGCCTTGCCATCATGTCATTTTCTCTGAAGCCTTCCTTCTCCAGTCTGGAGTTGTGTTTTCTCTTGAAACTGCATACTGGCCTTGAGCTAGGAACAGCTCTCTGGGATCTCACTTCTAGCCTAGGTTGGTCCCAGACTTAAAGTCTGACTAGAACAGCTGGGGGGAAAAAAAAATCTGGCCCCGGGGTTGGTGTGGAGGACAGCGGGGAACAGACTCCAGAACCCAAACAAATGGTAGAACAGCTGCTTTACAGAGATTTTGTGCTTCCTTCTTATCTGCAAAATTCTTTCTTTCGAATAGCATTCTCTACTGAAGGAATCAGGAAAGACGATATCGGAAGACTCTCCGGAAGTCCACTGTTGCTCCAGTCTGGATTAGAACATAAAATCCCGCGCAACACTAAAGAATCTATGGAGTGTGCCTACACAGCGAGTCTTCCCAACCCTGAAGAATTGGGACTCGTGATTGTCTTCCTGGTCCACAATAGAAAAACCCTAGGTTTCAATTTTTGCCGTTTTGGACTACAGGAAGAAGGGAGGGCAGGCAGGAGGGAGCCAAGAGAGAAGCACTTGTGAGGAGCAATGTGAAAAACAGAGCTATCCTCCAATGTCATCAAAGTCGCACCCAAAACCTGGGCTCTACACACCAGCAGTCTGCTCCTCCCCAGGACTTCTGACCTAACCTTCCTAAAGCCCCTGCACCTATCCTAGCCCCCTTATCGCTCTCTTCCAATATTGTTTCAAAACTGCACATTTTTATTTATTTTCTGAATCTTTATAAAGTAATTCAGCTACTCCTTAAAAACTTTGGCGGTTAGCCCAGGCTGCTCCAGAGTCTCACTTACCTATTTATATATAAACCCTCTCTAGAATCGGTATTTATTGCCAGGTCACGATTGTTGCTAGGAACTGCAACCCCCAACCCCTCCCCCGTTTACACACTTTTATAAATTCCTTTATTGGTAAGGAAACAGCATTTTTAAAAGAAAGTGGGTGTAGATTTTCACAAAAGCTCCACAGGGCGTGGGTGTGCCCCTGGGATTCCAGGAGCCCGGGGTCGGACAGACAAGAGCTCGTGATGTACACGGGGGCAGCACGCACCTGACGTGTGCCACTGCTGTGGAGCCACTGACTGAGCACTGTTGCCAGACCCGCCCTAAGGAAGACCCCGTGTCCCCCAAGCAGGTATCAAGAGGGACTCCCACCTTAAGATCCTCAGATCTCTGGCCACCAATCCCACCCCACCCAGGCCTGTGCGCCCTAGGGTTTCACCCCCAGGGGCGTCTCCGGCCGAATGAGCTGAGTCGCCCCAGGTACGTGGGCGGAGCGCGCTGCATTTAAGGCGCACGCCACAGCTGGCTATTGGCCGCGGAGGTGCATGCAAGGTCCCGGTCCAGGTCGGTGCCTGCCTCTGCAACGCCAACTTTGTCACCGTCGCCTCTCAGCCTGTGACGCCGCCGCGGACTCCCCTGCCACCGCCAGATCGGGACTGTCTCTGTGCATCACTGCCTGGAGTACCACTAAGGCAACTCGCGTCTTCATCCCAGTCTGGCTCACCGCAGCACGCCCGCATCCCGTGCCCTAATATCCGTCTGCCAGGAGGTTGGACTACCAGCTACAGAATGCGCCGGGTGCGTGCAGCCTCCACGTCTAGTGGGAACGTTAGGAGACCATCGGGAAGCGCTGGGAAAAGAAAAAGAAATACCGGGTCTCAGGACAATAGGGGGTGGGCAATCTTAACACTGAACTCACTCCCAGCCATCAAGAATATATATGGCAATTAGTGCTAGCAGTGTATAGAAGTTAGTGTAGATGTGTAGGAAGGGTCCCCTGGGTTGTCAAGCCAGCCACACAGCACTTGCTCTGAAAGCTCGGGTTTGGAGATGACGCTAGGATTCTGTTGGATGCAAGGTGCTCTGAAAAGCCATGCTTACAGTGAGTCTGTTTGGAACTACACCCCTTCCTTAAGAAAAAGAGATGACCCATCTAGTGCGACCCAGGTGGTAATGACCCATCAAGGTGCTAGGGAAACTGGCTAACTTTTCCATCTGTCCCATCCCAGAGAAAGGATTCTTGAAAAGATACTGCCTGGGCTGTGCCAATCAAGCCTCGAGTCTCCACAGAGAGGAAGGGAAATATTTTTGGAAGGGGATGGAGACTTCCCACGATCCTCCACTTCTTCTCCAAGTCGGGGAGGAGAGGGGCCAGCATTCCTCTTCCATCTGGGCATCTCCTCATCCTCTGGGAGCAACCCGGCAGCTACTCAAGAAAACCTATCTGGGGCTAATATTGCACCTCTGCTTCTCTTCCAGAAAACATTAAAAATTTATTCTGTGGAGCTCAATGGAACTAAAGATGTCAATCAGACAGACCAGGGAGATGACAAGAAGTTCAAGGAGATGAAGAACAAGGACTCAGAACCCAATAAGGGTCATGAGAAAGAAGAGCTTAAGAAAGAGCTTGATCTGGTCAGTCCCCGAAGGCGAAAGGGCCTGGTGCCCCCTGCCACTGAGAACTTGTCTTTATAACCTCCCTCTCTCTGGTAAAGAAAAACTGGCCTCAGTAGCTTGGGATACCCTGGAAGGCTTCCAACTTCCTTGTTTGTTTGTTGTCAAGAGTGTGATAATATCTTTCCTCATTCTGTCCTGTCCTCCTGTCACCACTCCATCCTTGTTGCCAAATGCCTGTGTTCTGGTTGGAGGCAGTCCCAGACAGGATAGGGAGTTAAAGCCTCCGTTGTAAGCCCAAGAGGCAGAAACCATCCCTCTCGTTCTCCGCTGCTTTCTTGAGATATAAAGAACTGTGTGCCAATCTTCCACAGGCAAGTAAAAGTATCTGAGCTACAGCCTCCAAAGATGGAAAACCAAAGCCATAGGCCTTGTGAGGCTTTATGTGTTCCTGGAAAAACAGCTCCAGGAGTAGAAATACTGGACCTGACCAGGCTCAATCTAAGTCCTTTTCTAGGACTGAGCTGTAACTGGGCACAAACAAGCTAGTTCCATGGAAACTGCCCCTGTCCCCCATTCTCCTTATATAAAATGGGAACTAGTTGGCAAGGTCTGTGAGGGGGAAATGAGCTATGTATTTTAAGTAAGTCTCTCTGAAGGAAGGACTTTGGGTTATAAAACCTGACCTCTTACAAGCTGCCCTGGATGTGAAGGTTAAGATACCCTTTCAGGAAGGCTAAAGAGAGCCTGAGATTCAGCTAGATTATCCCTGCAGTCTGTAGGCAGACATCAATGCCCAGTGCTTGCTGGGTTACCACTGGACTGATGCAACCAGCTCATTCAGGCTAGGTTGCCAATTGTTCCCTTCTCAGAAACTTGGCATGGTGAGAGCCTCATGAGCAATCTACAGATCCTATAAACCAGAACTGTTTAACTTTCCCGGGAGCTTGTGAAACAATTAATAGCATGCTGTTAGGCTGTCCTGTGCATGTAGCCTGATAAACTGGCCTAAGTTTAAGTCCCAATGTGACTGATATTCATTCTCCTATTTTCACTCACCTTTAATCCTAGCACTTAGAAGGCTAAGGTGAGGGGATTGTGAGTTCGAGGCCAGATTGAGCTCCATTCTGAGGCCTGATTAAAGGGGGGGGAGGTAATGCCTATCTGTTCAGTTTGTGGAGAGGATTAAGTGAGATAGGTTAGGGCCGAGAGCAGTGCTAGATAACACACAAAAAAGAATTATTATGTCCTGTGTGTCTCTAGCATTGAAGACATACTTGTTTTCCCTTGAGATTGCTGCTTGACTATACCTCTATTCTCTCATAAGTCTGCTAATTTTAAATTTTTATCTATATCCAACTATTTATATTATCTTTGGAGATGGGATCTTGCTATGAGGTTCAGATTGACCTGGTACTTGATATGTGGCCCAGCTGGCCTTGAGCTTGCAATACTCTTGTGTGGGCCTCCTAAGTCCTGAGATTTCAGGCATCAGACATCATGCTCAGCTCGCCCTATAATGATGATGAGAGTTTTTTTCTTGGAGTACTTTCAATACTGTATAGAAAAATCATTCCCATGGTATTAGCCCATTTTCCTGCTTTGTTGTAAGAAAGGAGCCTCTTATCCTCCCTCCACTTTCTCAAACCTCTCACAAAAGTCCTGCAGACATGATGTTTGGATGCCCTTGAACCTTGATCTCTGTGGAAAACTAGAGAACTAACCCTTCTGAAGAAGAGCCTGTGCTACCCCCAATTCTTAGGAGCACTGAGAACACCCACAACCACAGCCTGACTCTACTCTCCCTTCCCTGCTGATCTCATCCCGTGTGTACTTCGGGTTTGCCAATCACCTTCAGCCAGTCTTAGCATCCAGCTCTGTGTGAAGCATCCAACTATTTCATAGCTACAAGATGAGGATATCAGGGCTTGCATGAGGCCAGAGTGTGGCCAGTAGGCATTGCATTACTCATAGAAACCAAGGACAGGGCCTGGGTGTCAATGGGAAGTGCCGTACATGCTCACAGGGATGGGGGCAGGGATTCAAGACAAGGTTCTCCTGCACCAGAACCTCTACTCCCTGCACAGACTTCTCTGCTCCTCACCAACCTTCCTGGCCCTTTCTGTCTGTGCTACTTCCAAAGCTTTCAAAGTGGGTCAAGGTTGGGGTGGAGTCTTTTGGAATGAGGCCATTTACTCCCTTTCCTTCTGTGAATTCCAGGATGACCACAGACTCAGTAATACAGAACTGGAACAGAAATACGGTACAAACATCATTCGGGTAAGTCGTCAGGGGACAAGCATCCTGACTGTATGAGGAAGAATGCTGGCGTACGTAGGCTGTGGGTGACTTAGGGTCACACCTGTGAAACTGTCCATTTTCTGGATCCTGAGATAAGCCACTCAGGTTGCTGGAGCATATGTGTCTGACCCAAGGCCCCAGGCAGGTCCTTTCACTGAGCTAGACACCCAGGTATAGATAGCAAAGGAACTGTGGTCCCCAGAGCAATACATACCTTCCTCAAGGTTATAGCGAGAAGCTGCTTTATGAAGTAAAATGGTGCATGGAACCCTTTTTATTGGTGGCTGGGGAGGCCATTGCTAGAAAGAAAGGACCCAGAGCCTCCATCTCAGAGCCCAAGGTACCAGAGCACACTGCACACCCATGGGACCTTACAAATTCCTCACTACACAATATTGCTTCCTTCTATGAATTCAAACTCAAGTTCATTTCAAAAGTTTAAGCCTTTTTTAAAGCATCTATTTATTTATTACTTATTTATATTTTGTGAGTGTTTTGACTGCGTGTGAACACCACATACATGCAGTACCTGCAGAGGCCAGAGGAGGGCATTAGGTCCCCTGGAACTGTTAGAGATGGTTGTGTATCACCACAGGGGTACTAGCCCAGGTCCTCTGAAAGAGCAACAAGTGATTTTAATCACTGAACTATCTATCTAGCCCAAGTTTGAATCCCTTAGAAAACAAGGGGAAAAAACTTACTATGTGGTTCACACTGGACAGGCAGTGAGAATAGGTAGGTAATCCTATTGTTGACAGAATCGGTGAGAGCATAAGGCTGGTTGTACTATTAGAAATATCTCTAGAATTGCCTTGTAAGTTTTCAACAGTTACTGAGAAAAGGGGTCCTGGAAAAAAGAGGCAAGGTGAAAGGCAATGATGAGTTAGTAGTTCAGAATCCAATCATGCAACAAATATTTGAGTCGCTACCTAGCGAAAGCATTAGATCCCAAAGCAGACTCCAAAATGAACAAAAAAGAGGTATTATCTCTAGCTTACACATAATTAGGAAGAAAAGACATGCACATGATATTGTCTATGATCGAGAGTCTGTGCCGGGTGCAACGGCACATGTGTTTCAAAGCACTTGGGAGGCTGAGGCAGAAGGATTGCAAGTTCAAGGTCAGTATGGGTTATAGGTCAGTGTCACAAAATAAAAAGTAAAAAGAGAGTTGTTTAAGACGTAGAAGACTTTCCAAGATCTGAGTGTAAGCCCCAGCATAATTTCCAAATTATGAACTGCATATTGGAGACAGATGTTTAAACTGATTTAAACATTTTGTAACGCATACTTATTAAATAACACATGGTACCCCACCAATAAAAACAAAAGTAATCTTTGTTCAAAAAAATTTTTTTTTAAAAGTGGGAATTAGGAGAACGAGGCATCACTTACTTTCCCAGGGCCCTGGGCAGCTGAAAAAACATGAAGACCAACTGTTTCTCTGTGTGTTTTTCTTGACTTTTTCAGGGTCTCTCCAGCGTCAAAGCTACAGAACTCCTGGCTCGGGATGGGCCCAATGCCCTTACACCTCCCAAGCAAACTCCAGAGATTATCAAGTTCCTCAAGCAGATGGTGGGAGGCTTCTCCATCCTGCTGTGGATAGGTGCCATCTTGTGCTGGATCGCATATGTGATCCAGTATGTCACTGATTCTGCATCCCTTGACAGTGTAAGCAACCATCCTGGGCTCCACTTAGTTACACGGAGAAGCAGTCCTTAAGTAAGGCTCTCAGTGAGCACAGTGCTAGGCTATAGCTATTCTACCGCCCGTCAGACAGTGGTGAACATAGGGAAATCAGGAATTCTCGCAGCTGTAAAACAAATGATGTTTCATTTTCTGATGATATAAGTGTGAATTTTAGAATACAGACAAAACACTTAGCCTGTAATGGGGGGTGGGAGGGGATAATGACATGTTTTTGGAACTCTCTTTCCTCAAAGCTAATCTCTCCTTTTCCCATGGAGGGCAGTTATGCTGGCTCATACCACAGAATTGAACTGGCTGATACCTTGCTAAGAGAAAGAAACCAGCTGTCAAAAGCTAGGTGTTGTAGGAGGTCATTGATGTTAAATACCAGATAGGCTCAGCTTTGGAGGGCATGTCCATGGTCCCCAGGCTGGGCACAGGAGCAAAAAGTGGTCAATTGCCAAGGAGCATGAGTGTTCTAGATCTCAGATTGGGGTGGGGGCTTGGATGTGTGTCTATATAAAACAAGATACCTTAACACTAGCACAAAAGTTGTTTCCTTCATATATATATCCCATCTTTATTGCCTGTAGGCAATTCTTAGCACTACTTTTAGCAACTCTGTATTTGTGACTGGTCACATGAGATCAGGAAGGACTTTTCTACTTTGGTGTCACCCTGGTAGTCAGACTAGACTATTTCAGCTTAGGGGTTATTGGGTTAGAGGTTGCTACCCCCACCTGTTTGTCTGACTGCTACCTCTTCTCCCACCCAGGTCTATTTGGGTGCCATACTTATCCTGGTTGTTATTTTAACGGGGATTTTTGCTTATTATCAAGAAGCCAAAAGCACCAACATCATGGCCAGCTTTAGTAAGATGATCCCTCAGGTGAGTAGGAGCATCCCAGCTCTGGTCTCTTCCTGAATTCTGGGTTAAAGAGGCAGTCCTGGCCCCACTCCTTGCTGTCTGGCATATCTTGGGCAAATTACCTCTGAATAATGTCTCTGAATTCTAGTTCATCACAGGGTTGAGGGGGTCACAGGGCTAAAGTGAGATCGAGGGAAATCTCTGTCTAGGGAAAAGCCGTACAGAACATTAGTCATTACACAGTGTGTTCTGAACCACTTTGCACAGTCACTCAGATGGTTCTAGAATATTTCTCACTGACAGTCAAGTAAATCCATCCAATCTACTCTATTTGTGACTGTTTTTCACGTTCAGAGCTTGTTGTCCTAAATGTTCCTGTGGGGACCAAGTGTCCCTTTCTCCTCCCAGGAATCATTGTATCTATAGCTGGGAAATCTCTTTGGCCCCAGATGACAGAACCACCAGATAGAAGGGAAGATTCTGGGTACAGGAGATGCTACCTGTAGCACCAAGAAAGAAGCAGGGTACTCCCTCATCTCAGGGGACTGGAGTTATGGCTAAGTGGTTCAGAGCACTGACCACTCTTCCAGGGGATCCGGGTTCGATTCCCAGCACCCACATGGCAGCTCTTAACTGTCTGTAACTCAAGCTCCAGGGGACCAACACCAATAAATATTAAATAAATAAATAAATAAATAAATAATCTCCCCATCTCACAGGAGATGGTTGGGCTGGTTGTCACCTGCCCGGCAGGGAGCTTCACCATCATCATCTCCCTTAGTCATATCTGCCAGGCAATGGTAGACTTTTCTGGTTCCAAGTACAGACCTCAAGAAAAATTAGTTCTTGACACCCCATGTGAAACAGTCTTCAGTTTTAGCCTCACCACTCTGACAGCCAGGGGTCCCAAGGCCCCCCACTCTGGGGTTTCGTAGGTGTAGACAGTGGAAAGACAAGTGAGTTCCCCAGGGGCTTAGGCGTCTGCCATGACTTCCTTCCACAGCAAGCTCTTGTTATCCGAGATTCAGAAAAGAAGATCGTTCCTGCAGAGCAGCTGGTGGTGGGGGATGTAGTGGAGATTAAAGGAGGAGACCAGATCCCTGCAGACATCAGACTAGTGTTTTCCCAAGGATGCAAAGTGAGTATCCAGGAGCATCTTCCTCAGGGAGCCTGCTGGGAGGTAGCAGGCACTCTCTCTCTCTCTCCATTAAGGAAAAAGTAAGGGTTTACGTAGCTGATTTTGAATTACTTTTGAACTTTCTTTCAGGTAGATAACTCCTCTCTCACTGGGGAATCTGAGCCCCAGGCTCGTTCAACTGAGTTTACCCATGAAAATCCCTTGGAAACAAAGAATATAGTCTTCTATTCCACAACGTGCCTGGAAGGTAAGGCCAGTTGACTCTCAGGGATGTATGTCTCACTTGCACACCTCTCTCTGGGGCCCAAGGTTTTCATCTCTTCAGTCCCTTGCTGTAAAGCTTTTCCTAGAAGAGATTCAGAATTGAGGGGACCAGAGAACTAATGGTAGCCTTTGGGTTGTCATGTGCTGGCTCACTGTGCAGGCCGCCAGAGAGGGCTGTGAGCAGAAAGCCTGGAGTAAAATATTTTCTTTCCCTGTAGGCACGGCAACTGGCATTGTCATCAACACAGGTGACCGCACCATCATTGGTCGCATAGCCTCCTTGGCTTCAGGTGTTGGAAGTGATAAGACACCCATTGCCATTGAGATCGAGCACTTTGTCCATATTGTGGCAGGGGTGGCTGTGTCCATTGGCATCATTTTCTTCATCATCGCAGTGTGCATGAAGTACTACATCCTTGATGCCATCATCTTCCTCATTAGCATCATTGTGGCCAATGTACCTGAGGGCCTCCTGGCCACTGTCACTGTGAGTTTATGCTGCTAGGCAGCCAGCTCCGCCACCACCACCCCACTCCACCCCCGCACTCTCGGCACCTACCACTGTGGCTGCAGAGTCACACCTTCTCCCATCTTCAGAGCAGCACACACACACACACCAGAGACTACCATGGGACATTCTGAATAGACGGTTTCGTAAAAGAATTGTAATGTTTCTAATATCTGGACACATTGTCCTTGAAACTAAATTTTCAGATCTAGCTTAATTCACATAATTTGTTTCGCCCCCTTAACATCTAGAGAAGACAAAGCTTTTAACCCCCATTGACAGAATTTCTGAAAGCAATGCATTCCTCTGGTTTATTTTCTAAAACCCCTCTCCCCACGCCTTCTTTTTATGAAGGAGTTAACGCCTTGCTTACCTAGTCTCAAACTTAGCCATGGCTCTCCTGCCTTCTTTTACCCAGGCCTATCTAATTCAGTCCTAAACAAAAGCTCCCTCCCAAGCTGCTGTGAAGGCCGGTGGGGTAGGGCAGAGTGCTCACATGCTAGTCATGTAACTACACGAACGATGGCAAAAGACAGGCCAAAGACAGGAGCAGAATGTTTTTGAGTTCCAGGTCTCACTCCCTGGTTTTGTTTTGTGGTTCTGAAGATGGAACCCAGCACCTCATGAATGCTAGGCAAGTAATTTACCACACCCCCGCTATTTGAGCTCTCTTTTGAGTTGTGTGAATTCCAGCCATAGCTCCATGGCCTGTCTTAGCTGCCTGCAGACTTCTGGAGCACTTTCTTCAAAGAAGAGACAAAGTGTGCTACAGCTAATCTTTTTTAAGATTATGGTTAATAGGGCTTTGAGGTGGCTTTCAACTCACTAATCCAGACTTCTTGTCATTGTAATATCACCTCTGACCTAACTGTATCCTGCTCTCTCCCAAAAGTCAGTCCCAGGTAACCGGAGTTCAAACTGATTGTCCTTAAGGTGTCTTTCTCCCCCTCTTGCTAGGTCACCCTATCACTAACAGCAAAGCGAATGGCTAAGAAGAACTGTCTGGTAAAGAACCTGGAGGCAGTGGAGACCCTTGGCTCCACTTCTGTCATCTGTTCAGACAAGACAGGGACCCTGACCCAGAACAGAATGACTGTGGCTCATTTGTGGTTTGACAATCAGATCTTTGTAGCAGATACAAGCGAAAACCAAACAAGTGAGTTTTGTGGAGCATTCTAGCCCAAAGACAGGGACCGAGTCAAAGGGCTGGCTGAGTCTCTGGTCTTAAACGAAGGGTGTGACTCGGCCAGGGCAGGGACAGCACCCACATTAACCACTGTTCCTTTTCTGTTCTAGAACAAGCCTTTGACCAAAGTTCTGGGACCTGGGCTTCTTTGTCCAAAATAATAACACTGTGTAACCGAGCGGAGTTCAGGCCAGGCCAGGAAAATGTCCCCATCATGAAGGTAAAGCTACCACCATTCTTGGTCTTACGTCACAGGCAACATGAGGTCACTCTGTGCATTCTACTTGGGTGCTTGAGTCAGGATCTCCAACTGTGTAGAGTTTACTCTGGTAAGAGCAAACCTGACTCCCAAGATGAGCAGAAGGTCTTCTTGACTCCATCAATCACTGAGAAATTATAAGGACACTTTTGTCACTCTCCACTGTGCCAAGCCTGGCTTCCAGTCAATAGGTTGTCAAAATAGTTCTGTTGACATAGTCATTCTACTTTTCTTTTTCTTCTAACTAATGAGCCACATTGGCTTGAAATACACACAGCTTCGTGCTTCTATGATCATCAGACCTCACATCTCAGTTGCTAAGCCACTCCTCACTGGCCTCCGAGCTTTTATCTTTCCCCTCCATTTTTTTCATTTGCCACCAGTTTTCCTTAAACACCTATTGATCACCTAGCTTTGCTCAGTTTTTCTCTGTGATCCCTGTTTTCTGCTACTTGAATCTTGACCACAGACACTTTTCAGGAACCCCCATATCTTACCATACACACCTGTACTTCCACTTCTGGCAATCTGCTTTCTAGAAAGCCTTTTCTCCCCGATCATCTATCTGTCTATTCTCCTAGGCCATAGCTCAGGAAGCCCCCATTCCCCACAGAGCTCCCACTAGATTAGACATCTCTAGTGCCTATAGGTGGCACCATTGGTCTGTGTTCTTACCATGGTCCTGGCTCAGTCACTGAGAGTCCTGTGACCTTGTCTCTTCCACTGGTGATGTTTAGTCAACCCCTGTTGGTTGGTGTGTTACAGGCAAGTTGGTTCATTAAAAAGTTTCAAAAACGCAAGATCAAAAACACTGATGACAACTTATGCTGGAGAGGTTGTGGAGTAAAGGGAACATTTCTGCATTGCTGGTGGGAGTGCAAGCTGGTACAGCCCCTTTGAATATCTGTATGTGATTTTTCAGAAAATTAGGAAA
>JAQHUG010000653.1:111488-123583 GCA_028555095.1 Dicrostonyx torquatus
TTCTGGTTTGGTCATATGCTCATTCAGTCCTGGTCCCGCTGGATTTGATGAGCTCCCATTTTCAAGGCCTGCTTGAAACGAGTCTGAAGAACTAAAACAGCACGCACGCACACACACACACACACAAAACATAAAGTAAATCTTACATAAAGCAATGTGTTCTTTAAATAGATTACATAGATGAGAAGGCCATTGCATTTGATGAGACACTGCATTTGTGGCTGAGTATATGGGTGCAAGAATGTCATAATAGAAACAAATGTTTGGGTTGTTGGTGACAAAGTTAACTATAGGTCAAATCTTAAATAGTTCTGCTGCTTTTTAACTAATAAAACTATTTCTTTTTAGAAAATACTACTTCTAATCTAAGGCAAAATCTTTATCTAGTTTGCTTCTTATGGGGAGTTCTATAAAATATATTTCGATATGAGATGGAAGAAATGTTGTACCATATGTCCCAGAAAGACTTAATTGTTTTAGGAAAATGGAGTTAGCATCTCCACTCTCACTGTCCCTCTTTCTTGACACAGGTGTGCTGTCTGGAGCAAAGCATCCTCAATCCCTGGGGGAAAGGAGAAGAACAAGGAGCTCTGCTCTGACACTGCTGTCACTAAATCTCTTGTAGCCCCACTCTGATTCCACAGTTTTTACACGCAGAGAAAAATAATTGGTTTTGCCCAAAATTCAGGGTCATTGAATTAGCACTCAGATAAAGAACTGTCTTTCATGAGTTCATGATTCCTTTTGGGAAATGTAAAACACTATATTTTTGTCATGAAATTTAGAAAATATAAGTAATTTTGCTTTATTTTATTATATTAAAGACATTAGAATATCAATTTTTAAATAAAAGATAGAGAGGAGGAGAGAAGAGCTAATCTTTTAGAGTCTTATGCATTTGGAATAACAAAAATAAATGGTGGAAAATAAGGTCCCAGAGACCAGGATTCTACTTTATGTTCATCCTGGTCAGGTGCTGTAAATGTCTCTGAATCCACCTGGGAGAAAACAAAACGAGAAAGCTCTAAGAATCTGAGCAATACCTACCCACCCAGTTTTGTAAAATCCTTCTTTTGTTTCATTGGAGTCTGAACTAGTCAGAGAATAATTGGGTGATTAGATAAGCCTTGTTTTTATTTATTATTATTATTATTATTATTATTATTATTATTTTGGTTTTTTGTTTTTGTTTTTTGAGACAGGGTTTCTCTGTAGCTTTGGAGCCTGTCCTGGAACTAGCTCTTGTAGACCAGGCTAGTCTCGAACTCACAGAGATCCGCCTGCCTCTGCCTCCCCAGTGCTGGGATTAAAGGCGTGTGCCACCACCGCCCTGCTTTACATAAGCCTTGTAAACAAACTAAACACTTGTCCAGAAAGTAAATAAATATATATCAGGAGGAAGATTTCACCTATGGTATTTTCTTAGGATTCCCATGGTTTAGGGCTCCTTCTGGTCAACAAGTCTAGCCTAGTGTCGATTGATATATGAAGTCATGCTTCTAGGAGGTGAAGCATTATAATGAAGAATTTATATCAGCCATATAAGAATATGGTTACAAAATGTAGGTGTTTAATAGATTTGTGTGTGTGTGAATTAGCCTCTCATTCTTCACTAAGGACATCATGCATTATTCTGGGTCACAGATGTGTAAAACGGAGCTCCTGGACCTAGAATCTGCTGTATCTAACCCTCTTCCTATGTCACCTGGTTCCAATGACTCATATTCTTGACATTGTTACTAAGGTTTGTCATTGAGGAAGGTAAACAGTTTGGGTGTAATTTGGATTTGTCCATGTGATCCTTCATTTCAGCTCATATGTAAAACACTTAAAATTGTCCCTATGACTCACAAGGAAAACACAAAAGTGCTAAGACAGTAAAACACTAACAAGGATTTTAGTTTAGAAAAGCAAGTCACTGTGTTAAGAAAAAAAACTGTATTCAGATCTATATTGGTAAAATCTGTGTGATTGAGTAATTCCAATAGAATAAAACCTAGAAAAAGGGAGGATTTGAGAATATGTTTAGCGTATATCAAATATATTATCGCTTACACTTTATTTTCAGTAAATATGTCATAAATAAGTACACATAGAAATCATGCTTTAAACGGTGTCATAGCATCACCAGCACTGCATGTATATACTCAATGTTTGTACTCTTTTGAATTTGCATCCAGAAAGCATCAAGATTTGAGTAGTAGGAGCTATGCAACCAAGTAGCAGGAGGATCATGAGAGATGCCATAGAGTTAATAAAAGCTTCTGAGTCTCCTGAAGAAAGAAATCTGTGCATCCCTGTACTGACACTTCTCCTGGGAAGCACAGTCCTACCTCCACCTTCCCTCCCGTAACATCCTTGAATGAATTGCTCTTTTGAGGACCTAGACAGGCTACTGCTCTGTCAAGGTACATGGGCATGTTGGAACCTCTCTGTCTCCATTTTAAGTGCTGTCAGGCCACACTTACCAGGCACCATTGCCTGTGGCACTAAAGCTGGAAGTACCTTAAAGGCAGTCTTCAGAGCCCTGGGCTCTCCTGACAAAGAAATGGACTGTCAACTAGATGTATCTAGATTTTCTCTTGGTAAAACTTTGACTATGTCTTGGGAATTCTACTATAAAATTCTGTAACTTATGCTTTATTTATTTATTTATTTATTTATTTATTTATTATGTATACAATATTCTGTCTGCATGTATGCCTGCAGGCCAGAAGAGGGCACCAGACCTCATTACAGATGGTTGTGAGCCACCATGTGGTTGCTGGGAATTGAACTCAGGACCTTTGGAAGAGCAGGCAGTGCTCTTAACCTCTGAGCCATCTCTCGAGCCCCACTTATGCTTTTTTTTATATCACTGTTTTAAGTTTGATAAGTGAGAAAAATGGCGGGATAATATTTTATTTTCCCTGTGTGTAATGTTCTGCTCCTGTCTGGATTGTAATGAGTCTCTGGATGACACAATCTGTTTCCGGTGATTTGGAATAAGCCTATGATTTACATTCTCAGGGCTTAATTAATAGTTTTCAAAAGTTAGTTTACGTTTAAAATATGCACTTTGGGTATTGATA
Source organism: Dicrostonyx torquatus (assembly GCA_028555095.1). Lineage (NCBI taxonomy): Eukaryota > Metazoa > Chordata > Mammalia > Rodentia > Cricetidae > Dicrostonyx > Dicrostonyx torquatus. The sequence continues at coordinate 114,560 of JAQHUG010000653.1, forward strand.
ACTATGGTCATGTCAAAAACGTGAAATACAACCTCAAAACTCCAGCCAGGTTAGTTTCCTCCTTCCTCTCAGATGTGCCTATCTAGACCTTACCTGAGAATGAACTTCATGTCTGTTACTTGAATTTAAAATACTACAGGAGACAATGATCAAAGGCAATACAAAAATCAGTGATTTAATGTTTTCATTTTTCTCTGTTAACTGCAATTAAAAAAGACTACCTCTGCCACTTTCTTTTTCCACCTTTCAATACATTTCTGTTGTCTGCTTCTATATAGCAGTAGAAAATGGTGGTTGATACCGTGGTAGATTAACAAGTCAGAGATTTAAATAATGCAAGAAATGCTGACCATAATACCCATAGCTTAGATGCATGGGGAAAAGGTGATGTGGCTAGATCGAGTCAATGATGATACGTTTGTCCTCTTCTTGTTGCAAAAATATCACTATAAGACACTGTTCAGTGAGGCGCCAAGACAAGGCAACCGAGCTATCTAGGCGAGGGGAATCATTCCACTGTGCTTGACGGGAAAGGTCTGTTCTTAGGTCTTTGCTGCTTTAAGGTATTGAGGCATGCTTACTGTGAACAGCAGAAGAAAAAGGGGCAGTTATAAAGATTGTGGTGTGATCCCAATTTTTTAATTTTTATTTATTTATTTATTTATTTTGGTTTTTTGAGACAGGGTTTCTCTGTAGCTTTGGAGCCTGTCCTGGAACTAGCTCTTGTAGACCAGGCTGGTCTCGAACTCACAGAGATCCGCCTGCCTCTGCCTCCCGAGTGCTGGGATTAAAGGTGTGTGCCACCACCGCCCGACTTGTGATCCCAATTTATTAAAAGTGCTAAGTCAAGTACAAAATTTTGAAGAGAGGAAAAAAAAGCAGCAATCTACTTAGTAAAAATTCAATAGGAGAAGGGAATGGATTATCTGAAATGGGTCCTGACATCAAGACCTTAAGAAGAAATAAAGAAAATATGGAGGGTGGGAGACCGAGGAAGAAAGACAAGAGAAGAACACAATGGGAGTTCAATCATGTAATTAGGAACATGTGCAACTGAAGACAAAACTTGTACTTAGAGATGGGATCGTGCAAAGATTAGCAAACTCACCCTGGGCCCTTCTAAGAAAAGCCTGGTGGAGAACTGTGGTGATGGCTCTGTTGACAAGAGCCCTTCCTGGGCCGGCATCAGCATCCGAATTGAAAGCTGGGCATGGCTTCCTTTGCACGTAACAAGGCGCTTGAGGGGCAGAGACAAGTAAATACAGACATCTTGCTTTTCACACAGTCTGGCCAGAGGCGTGAGCTCCTGGTTCAGTAAGAGACCACATCTTAGGGCAATAAAGAGGGAAGCAGTAAAGAGAGACACTTAAAGTTCCCTGGACTCCGAAGGTGCACGCTCATCTTCAAGCCCTCGCACACTGGGGACATGTGTAGAAACAAAACAAGGATTTGTATAAGGTCGACCAGATATTCTGTAGCATAGGTTAACGGGTACACACTCTAGCTTCTGTCAGGGACTCGTGTTAGAAGGACTGAGCGTGATGTCAAATTGGGAGGTGGCAGTACTTTTTTTGAGTGACAGAGCCTCCCCAGTCACAAATACAGTACGAGGGCTCCACTTGTGTACAGTGCATGCGTGTGAGCTTAAAGATGGAGTGTGCACGTTAGGAGTCCAGGGAACTTTCTCAGAGAATGATGGGAATCGGGAAGGAGCGATCTAGATACTTTTCATTCTTCTCACCGCGAAGTACGTTTCCCTGAAAACCAGATCCACCAGTGCAGGAGACCCTTCCTGGCTACCTCATAGGGTATCCTGGAAATGCAGGATCTGCACAATTTAGGAAGATTAACAGCATGCAATAGAAAGTTTACTGCAAACAATGAGAGCAAATGACATGGAAGGGAACAGATAATTTAGGGAACAATGAATAAAAATTCTAAAGCATGTCCTCAGAAGAGGTATGGAAAACACTGAATCTGGAAACAGATCAGACTTTCATAAGGGAAGAGCCACGGTATTTTTATGTTGATTAGGGAGATTGATATTTGGATTTAAACCAAAGTAGACCATCTAAATAATTTCAATGGTAAGTCAAGACAACGGCCCAGGTATTTTATTAAATAAGGTGCCTTTCCCTCTGTTTCTCAGGAGGGTTTTAGACAACAGCAGAGAAAAGACGAGAGAGGAAGATCAGAGGGGAAGGGAACATCATACTCTTTCGACTGGATTGAGTAAGATGGCTGAGAAAGGACACAGACCCCCAAATGAAGAAACTCTACATCTTACTTATGAAAAGGTAAAACAAGGTAGGTGGACTCAGACATCTCATCTTTCACAATGGGGACTACAAAAAATGAAGTGGTTTTTTTTTTTTCCTTCAAATTCTAAGTGAAAGCAGGAGTGGAGAATTTAGAGTTCATTATCTCGGCAAATTTTTATTTCAACGTGAAGAAAGGCAAACATATCGTTGCACACACATGAGAATGCTGACACTGGACTGTGTCCCAGCTTCCTTTAAAGACCTGCTCAGTTTGGTCATGCTACATGTCAACAGCAGGGAAGACACGATTGGGAAGAGGCACTCATTAGGGAGGGGAGCAGTTATTAAGGCAAATTGCAGTCATTAAAAGAAATTACAGTTTCGAGTTTAAGAGGGCACGAACTTTCCAAATAAAATAGAGGCTGGAGATCAAAGGATGGATAGTTTTATCTGGACATGAAAGGTGGGTGGATTTCAGCAGGGCTCTGGGGAGAAGGTGGGATAAACGGCACAGAGATGGAAACTAAGGCGAGGTCAGGGAAGAACAAACACGCCAGTAACACGTGAATCTCTGTTGGAAAATCCTGAGAGATCACAGTTAAGACGTAGCCATGGAAATGAGCATTGCAATTAGAGTTAAAAATTAGAGCGCCGCATATTCATATCCTAACCCCTTTTGTTTTGCTGTTTTGCTTTGTGAGAAGGGTCTTGCTGTGCAGTCAGGGTAACCAAAAAGTTGCATTTGTCTTCCTGCCTCAGCCCACCTTCCACCCGAATGACGGTGACACAGTCTAATCCCTTTATAAACCTGAAGGCAAAGCAAAATTGAATATGACCCCAAAATTCACTTGATACTCTCTTTTTTATTTCTAGACATAAACCAGTTCTTTTCTGTGAGAAGAGAATGTAATTATGGCACCAGGTGCTTTTCTTCTCTTTGCAACATTTTGTTCTTACAAATAATGGTCTCATGTCTTTGGCTACAGTTCTTGAACCATTGATACTAGACAGGGAGCTTTCTTTGCATAACCTGTAAATATATTGCTTTAGTTTATGGTATATAGCCTTGCAATTAACAGTATATGTTTTCTCTAAATAGTCGTTCAAAGATAAATGAGTAGTTGTGAAAAACATAGTTTTCTAGCTGGGCGGTGGTGGCGCATGCCTTTAATCCCAGCACTCGGGAGGCAGAGGCAGGCGGATCTTTGTGAGTTCGAGACCAGCCTGGTCTACAAGAGCTAGTTCCAGGACAGGCTCCAAAGCCACAGAGAAACCCTGTCTCAAAAAATCAAAAAAAAAAAAAAAAGAAAAAGAAAAAGAAAAGAAAAGAAAAACATAGTTTTAATAATGCCTTTAGCTCTTACAAGGTATGTCAAATCTGATCTCACACTGTCACAGGATTTATTGCCACAACAAACACTTCAAGCACTGATTAAAAAAATGCTAGTTTTGAAATTTATTTGACTACTTAAATATTTTCAAACTATACATAATCCTCATCTTTAGATAACAAGAAGCAAAAATTAAATGGATGGAAAAATACCTTCTCTTCAGGGAAAACATAACTTCTGTTTCTCTTTTGAGTGTTTACTTTCTGTAGCAGCTTGAGTCCTTTGAGAAGCAGATGCCAAATTGGTAGAATTAGACCTACAAACGGTGTGTGTGTGTGTGTGCGTGCGTGCGTGCGTGCATGAATGCGTGTGTGCGTGCGTGTGTGCGTGTGTGCGTGTGTGTGTGTGTGTGCATGCATGCGTGCATGAGTGCGTGTGTGCGTGCGCGTGTGAGTGCGTGTGTGCGTGCGCGTGTGCGTGCGTGCGTGCGTGCGTGTGTGTGTGTGTGTGTGTTGGAAGTGCCTATGAGGATAGAGAAGGGTGTAGAGGAAGAAGCAGCAAGTTTTGGGATGGTTTTGTTGAGGTGAGGCCTCACATTGGACAGGATGCCTGTGTAGCAGCAGCAGCAAACCGAAACATGGCTCCTGCACAGTCTTCGTCCGTCCTTGGACGAAGACCATTCCAGACAAGAGTCCTAGAGATGCATGAGCTCCACCAGGCACCGCTGTGCCGTCAGCTCAGGAACTGCTCTGTGGGAACGCACGGCCCTCAGCACCCAACGAAGGGTGGATGTTGGCAGGCCCCGCTTCTTGTATAGGCTCTGCGGGGCACACGCATTCTTCTCTCAACTCACTCACTGTTCTTTCTGTCCCTTTATTTCTGAAAACGATAGTAAATAAGACATAGTTTCACTTTTCGTCACTTGAATATTGACAGTGTGCTCTATCTTTTTGGTACGGAGTTGGGTTATTTTATAGTATAATAATGTACCTATCTCAATGGTATACTTAATAGAAGCAAAATCAACAACTTTTGGTTCATTTAATTCTAGCAATTTGGTAGCAGTCATTTTTAGGCTGTTAGGAAAATATGACTATTACTGCTTAATGATTTTCCACATCTTACTTCCAATACTAGGGAAGAATCTGAAGGTGTGTATTTGTCATAGCATTAGTTATTGGACCAAATGGAGACAGAACGTAGCCAAGTTCCCTTAGTCCACATCATTACAAATGTGCTGGTTGACCCAAACCAATCCCATTAAGCTGAGATAATCGTTTTATCTGCATTATATCTAAATTCTCTAACTTAGGTATCACGTGATCCTGACGTGGGAGTGGTCTCCTGTATTTTGTATTACTCTTATTGGTTGAATAAAGAGCTGCCTGGCTTATAGATAGGTCAGCCCTTAGGTGGGCGGAGTAGACAGAACGGAAGTTCTGGGAGGAGAGGAAAGGAAGTGAGTCAGACGCCATGAGGCTCCCGTCGGAGATGGAGGTACCTTAGTTCCGTCCGGTAAGTTACCACCTTGTGGTAATTTACAGACTTTTATAATGGGTTAGTTTATGAAGTGAGGGCTAGCCGGGAAAAGGTTAGTGATAATAAGCCAGGCAGAGTTTAAATGAATACCGTCCTCACGTGGTTATTTCGGGTGCAGGCGGCCAGCTGCTGAGCGGGCCAGTGGCTGGCGGCTGGGGAACACAACATGCACCTCTCCTCTCCCCCATATACAACATGATGCAGTTTACTGAAGGTTTTCTAAAGCTGTATAACTAGCAGGGTAAAGGTTAGGGGGAGCTAAAAAGAAGGTCTGTTGTCTAGAGTGGCTGCAGGTTGTTACGCAGGCATTGGTTTTATGTAAAAGGATTTACCACACAAGCATTATTGGTGATGGGCAGTGAAAACTCTCGACAGACTGCGGCAGAGAAGTCTATGAAGGTTAAAATACCCCTTTAAACAATTCAGAGTTAAATGATTTTAACCAAGGAAAAAGAATAATTTCTTAGATGTTTGAGAAGTTAGCTTTGAAATTTTGGAAAGACCGCATCAAAACTTTAGAAGATATAAAATGTGAACACACTCAGAATGCTATGATGATCAGGCCTTGTAGAAAGTTAAAGTAGAGAGACGGTCAATGCTGGGCAGATTATTAAGAATTATACTGTAAATATGTAAAAGGGCAAACACAGGAATCTACAAGTCCTTCTTCTCAGGCCTTTCTTGATGTTTCAAGAAAGGCATTTCCATACATTGGGGATATTAAATTTTCAAAAAATTTTCCAAGTCTTCAAACACCAACAGTTTTGTGAATCATGTTTACCGGCTGGCATACCATGCCCACTTGTCATTCCGTTTATCGGGAGACCTTCCAGTGCTGAGAGCAGCACATCTCGGTTTTGTGACCTCAGTGGCAGCCTCTGCTGACTCTCTGAAGGGAGCATTTGCCACAGCCATTACATAATTGAGGTGATGTCCTGGCTTGGTGTCTGTGCTGAGGGTTTGCCACAGCAGGAAGGTAATTGTAGTCACTTGATCTAATCATAATCACTTGGCTTTTATTCTAGCTTGTTTTGAGAGTCTGTTTGTACTTTCATATGCAACTGGCATAAAAATGCAAGTTCAAAGCAGGGTCTTCTCATCTGTACCTTTGGAGACTTGTGCCCTTCTAACAGAGCAGCCCTAAGTGCCAGTGACGTCGCAGCCTCAACACTGACGACTGATACCACTCTAGAGGTAGGAGATCCAAGATCAACATCTTGGCAGGGTTGGATTTTCTTAGGGCTTCCCTCCCCGGCCATCTTCTCCAGGTCATCTTCAAATGACCTTTTCTGGGTGTAGCTACATTGGGAGAGGGACCGTGACTCCTTGAGAAAGTTTATATTTGAAAATGTCTTTAAGGTTTGTAATAAAGCATGTTTAGTTACAAAAAGAATTGTATAATTGTTTCATTTTATATTTGATTTTGATGAATATTATACTCTGTGTGTGTGTGTGTGTTTAAAATCTTTAGGGGACTAGAAATTTACTCAAATTCCTACTCAAATGAGTAGGAAGTGTAAACAGCAGCTTCTGGTATTCATTTTAACTTTTAAATATTTGTAAGTATTTGAAAACCTGTAACATGGCTCTTTGTGAGTAGTGATACTAGTCATATACTCTTTGTGTCTTGTGCGGTTTCCTATATTATCCGATATAAGAATCCTAGTTGGCATACAGTTGTCTAGGTATACTGCTTAGAAAAGATCTGGACGCTTGAAACAACTGCAAGAATCTCCTCTAGTAGTTCTCGACCTTCAGTCATCGTCTGAAGAGTAGTCGCTGAGCACGGCTGATTACGGAGCGGCAGCTACTATAGTCTGTGCATATTGACCTGAACGTGAACCCCACCGAAGACTCTTATATTATTGAGTTAGAAATGTCACAGTAAGTGGTCGTTTTCAATTATACAATGAGTTTTAGGGGAAGCATATTACAAAGAGGGATGGTAGTGACGATTGGAATACTAAAAAAGTGGCACTTGCCTATTTCATTAAAAAAAAAACTGCTCAAAATGTGAATAGTATTTTACAATGTACATGCTGATCAGAGTAGTCACCCTTATCACTTGTTGTGGTGTTCAGGAACATAGGATTTATTTTATGCTATAAGATTATGTAGTACAACACTATTCATTAGGTTGTTCTATTGTGTTTGTATTGACCCTTTTGTGACAACAAGCTAATGTCTCTAAATATAATACATGTGAATACAATTTTTTATCTTACATCTTACTTATTGTTATAATATTGAAGGGAAGTCTCACTTAGAGTCAGCGTTCCATCAACACCAGGGATTAGTTTCATATACAGCTGATTGTAATAGTTACCCAAAGGCCAACTCCTAATTTAAAATATGAGTTACAGTGTATACTGCTCTCATCACTGTCTGACTCACCGAGATGTGTGAGTTTTGAGGACAGGTGTTGCATTCCTATATTTAATCACTGAATGGTGTTGCTATTTTTTTCCTGGCCATGAGCTGTATTTGAACCATGAGAAATCTGTATGGGGGCCATGGATTTGAAATTCTCAAAGGAAACACTTATATAAGTGATCAAAATAGCTTATTTTATACCTAACAGTACCACTTATAGTTTTAAACTTAAAGCTTACAATATTTATTTAGGAATGGCCAGTTTTAAAATGTGGTGGTTATCTCTAAATATAAAAGTTCTATTAGACATTTCTTCTGTTAATAAAACCAACAATCTTCAAATTTTCTCTAGGCAAAGAAACATCATTTTACAAAAAACTGTTTTTCAAAAGCAAAACTTCATGTCGTAGAAATAAGAATTATTTTATAACCACTACTGCAAAATCCCCCCAAATAAATGTACCTCCTATTTATAGACACTTCCTATAACCATGCCAGTTAGCACTATAATTTTGCATGTTTCCAAACTCCTTTTATAGTTAAAGTATTTCTAAAAGCAAAATGATGATATGCCATTATTTTCATATTTCCCATAACTTATTAAACACACACACACACACTGCTGGTGACACTGATTTTCCATAGCACATTCTTAGTTTTCTAATTTCTCTCAATATTGCATTATATTGCATTTAATGGAGTTTCCGTGCTAGTTTTAATCAAACTCCTGTTTATGGTGTCAGCTTCAGTTACGTTTCATTTGTTTAATATTCACCGAAGTCTACACAGGCTTGGTTAATTTAAAAGTCAGTCAATAAATTAAACGGGTCCTGTCATGCTAGTATGAAATGCATGGAAGAGCTGTGGTGTTGGAGGTGGTGGGAGGGGTCAGTCAGTCATGTCATAGTCTCGGGACTGTAACGTTGTTTGTAGAACACGATCTTGGGAAGGCAGATGTCATGGAGGGGCAACTGCCAACCTTAAATGTCAAATAAGAGTTTGTTTATTAAAGCAGTGATGTGGCAATCCGATATACTGAGCATTTGACTACATAGCCAATGATTTATGGGGTCCAGGGCACAATGAAGACTCAGGACCCTGTTTATGGACTGATAATATCCTGACAGTAACAGTAGATGCTGTTGGGAATAGAGTCCTTCTAAGAGAAAAGTCCCCCAAGAAGGCAGAGCCTTGTGACTTGATACCAACCTTGTATTAGATTTTCTACCAAATTGCATAGGACTTTTAATTAAAATCTAAGAGTAGTAGCATGACTGCAATCAAAGAACTAGGAAGGCACAGGTCAAGAAGTCTGTCCTATCTCAAAGCATAAAAGTAAAATTGAATAAACTAAATTAAATATTTCTAAAAGTAGGAAAACAATAAATTTGAAATTTATATAAATGTATCTACGATTCTATTTGTCCCTAACCAAACAAAATTATATATTTTTAACAAAAGTCTCAAACACAATTATGTGTGGAATACTTTAGTGGCTAAACAAGAGTACACATAGGAAA
>JAQHUG010000653.1:156246-168440 GCA_028555095.1 Dicrostonyx torquatus
CCTGGTCACAGGGAAGGGACTTCGGCAGCCTTAGCTGTGAAGGTAGCATTTGAGGGACTACATTTGCCTCCATGTAATCATGAGACCTTGGGATATCAGGAAGATGAAGCTGCTTGGCTGAACTGGGGATTGTATAGCATCCCCACCTAGGTTTATAGTGGGAGGTTGGTTGTTTTCTGTCAAAACAAGAACAAAAAATGGTTTTGGCTCTAGTAAAAGGGGGAAAGAAATCCCATCTGTCTCTTGATGGGCCGTGTGGAAGTCCTACTGTGAAGGGCTGTGCATTTGGTCAGTGATGACTCTCTTGAGACCAGGACTTTATCTTCTGCCTGCCCTCCTCACCTGCCCACCCCTATCACCTGCCTGCCCTCCTCACCATCCTGCCCACCCCACATGGCCCTCCTTCCCTCACCCTCTCAACTCTCCTACTTAAATTCGTAAGCTACTATAATTTTAATTATTTCAAGGATTTAGTTCATGCATTTCATTTTTGGTCCAAGGTGTGGTTATGATTTTTAATGTCTTAGTATGAACGATAATTGCAAGGACATGGCAAACTGGATTATTTTTCCCAGTCATGTTTTGTTGCTAACTATCATATTATCCATTACATTATAATTGATGTAGGAAATTGAGATAAGAAATAAATGGAAAGACCTCATTCTCTGGAGCCACAACTTTAGGTGGGCAGAAGACATGCGTAAGTGGACGATTTCAGAAACTGATTTGTTTCCTGATCACTGTCAGGCTGAATGAATTAGAGCAAAACTATTTTCAAGTAAATACAGATTTAGTAAAATGTCAGTAGTGTGGCTGTATGATGAGCATAGGGGAACAGATTCTGCGAGGAGGAGAATCACCAGTCTGTTTATCAAATTGATAGCCCACCCCTGGAAAAGAAGTTCCGTGACATTCTATACCCCTTGAGTTCTGCCCATTCTCCACAACCTGAATTGTACTTCAGGTTTCTCGTGATTCACACAAAAAGGAAAGCACTTGACTCTGCTTTAGTGATTCTGTTCATATCAAAGTGGGTAGAGTGTTTACATTGCCGGCATGAAGTAGGACTTAGTATCCCATGTACCACAAAGGACGCAGAAGATATTCAAAGCCAGTCATAGCTACGCTATGAGTGTTCCATGCCAGTCTGAGCTACATAAGACCCCGCCTCAAAAACAAAACGTCCACAACTCACCACCAAGAACTAGCAAATTAACCCCAAATAGAAAATAAAAAAAGAACATAGCTATCCAACACCCGGCATTAAAAGGTCCTGAAGATAAAGTCATTTTTGGAAGCCAACACACAAAGCATGTCCTCTGCTCCCTGGTTCTCTAATCTCATTTAACACTCCATTTATTTTCTCACCATACAGCTCATTTTCATTTCTGATGGAGTCTGCTTCTGGGGGAAGGGTGGAAAGGAGAAAGAGAACGTACACTTTGCAAAAATGGGCCATATATTACTCCGACCTTTCAAGTCCTGATTTTCTTAGTCCGCATATAGAGATCATCACTGCCTTTTTTTTCTTGCTATTTGGTGGGTTCCTTTCCATCTTGCAAGAATATATAAAAATTAATGGGATTTTTCTCAGCTTAATCATTCCTCTAAAGCTACAGTTTGAAGCTTGTGGTTTGAGGTTGTGCCTACGTCAAATAATATTTTATTCCCACAAAGCCTGAGAAAACAGTTAACACGTGACTCTCCCCTTTCTCCATTGGTTATGATTGTTACAAATCTCCACTCCGTGTCCACTGTGGAAGAGTTGCTGGTTCGGAAAGAGAGGTTCTACAGGATTTAGGGTTTTGCTTTTAATCATGTTCTTTGAAGTAAACTCCCTTTGAGAAGTTGTAGCATATTCTACTTGCCTCCAGATGGGATTATCAGGATGTCTGATTGCCTGGGCTTAATCCGTTTATGAGACCATCCTCTTTATCTCAAAGAATGAATCTTACAGTTGTGACTTTGGTAGTCAGATCCCCAGTATATTATCAGACAACCAAAATTTGATCAGTTTTTAATGACACAACAAATGATGCATTTTCTCTATTGAGTAGTTATCTTTGAATATAATAAGTTTAGCCACAGATGGTTGCAACTATGCTAAAAGAAGTAAAAGCCAGTCGGGCGGTGGTGGCACACGCCTTTAATCCCAGCACTGGGGAGGCAGAGGCAGGAGGATCTTTGTGAGTTCAAGACCAGCCTGGTCTACAAGAGCTAGTTCCAGGACAGGCTCCAAAGCCACAGAGAAACCCTGTCTCGAAAAACAAACAAAAAAAAAAAGTGGAAGCCCCATAGTTTCTACAGAGAAGAGTTTGACAAAACATGGAAACTTATTTTTCTGAAAGCCCGTTCAAATCTGTTTAATAATTCACTTCTGAGTCTTAGCTTTTGGTCTCTTTAATCTCAAAAGCTGAAGCATTAAATAAATTTTATGAAAACATCTATATAGCAAATTTGGAGTTTCATACTGAGCGATAACTGAAATAATCTTTACGAAAAGGAGCAGAAACTCTCTCTTTCTCTCTCTGTCTCTGTCTCTCTGTCTCTCTGTCTCTCTCTCTCTCTCTCTCTGTGTGTGTGTGTGTGTGTGTGTGTGTGTGTGTGTGTGTACGGTGGTACTATAAATGTAGGCATTTCTGTTGCTAAGCGGCTGTCAGATTAATGGGGTTCACCTACTTCTCTACATTTGTAAAATAAAACAATTAAAAGGGTGAAAACCGTGATTTCCAAGTTTCCCGTTACTGCACAACATACTCAACAATCTCCTGCTCCCTTGGTAAGCAATTTCCCATAATTCTTTACGTTGCTGTAGTTCCCTGCGGAGTCAGTGCAAGATATACGCATCTAATTTCTTATCTATCTACTAATTTATCACTTTGAAATGTCTTCATCTAATGGTCTGGGAAAGTTCTAGAAGATAAGGGCCATTTTGTCTCATGCTCGGAAATTTACCTCAAAAGTAGGAAGATTCTTTCTCTGTCGTCTTTAGCTACCTGAACCTTCCCTAAGAGCCTTTAAGATCCTTCCCCAGTCCCCAGGGGGCGGTGGGGGGGAGGGGCAGCACAACCCCGAAAGCAAACTACAAATCCCAGGGGGCAACGCTGCAGTCATGGCCCCGCCCAATCCCTCCCGCCCTTACACTGAGTTCGCGGAAACTCAGACCGAGGCCTCCTGCGACACGCCTGAGAGAAGCGTCCGCGGCTCGGCCCGGCCCCGTCACCGCGGCATCGCCCGGTGCCTTTAAGCCGGTGCCCGGACGCCGACGCGCGACGCGACGCAGGGCGGAGGGCGGGGTGGGGGCGTGGCGGACATCACCTGTTCGGGGCGGCGCACGCGCAGTGCGGGCGCGGCGAGGGGGGCGGGGCGCGGGGCGGGGCCGACGGCGCCGGGCTGGCCGAGCTCCGCCGCTCCCGGGCTGCTCGCGCGCTGAGGCTCCGGCGCTGAGGCGGCCACCGGGACGCAGGGAGCGCGGAGCCCGCCCTGGCGCTGCCCAACATGGAGGAGCGGCCGGCCGCGGGCGTCGCCTGCGGACCGCGCTGAGCCCGCGCTCAGCCACCGTCGCCGGGCAGCCGAGAGGGCCCCGCGCCTCCCGGGCTGGGCAGCGTGCACGCCTCGGGGCGGACCCCGGCTGGCGGGACTCGGGCGGCCGCGGGCTTCTGCACCGGGACGCGTCCCCGCCGAGAGCCATGGGCAACGAGGCGAGCTTGGAAGGGGAAGGGCTCCCCGAAGGGCTGGCGGCGGCCGCAGGCGGGGCTGGCGGCGCGGGGAGCGCCCTGCACCCCGGCATCCCAGCCGGCATGGAGGCGGACCTGAGCCAGCTGAGCGAGGAGGAGAGGAGACAGATCGCTGCTGTCATGTCAAGGGCGCAGGGGCTGCCCAAGGGAAGCGTCCCCGCCGCCGCTGCGGAGTCGCCTTCTATGCACAGGCACGCACAGCATGACGGAGAGGTCCAGGCATATATATACCGCTTCCCGTGCACGGATGTGTGTGTGTGCCCGCGCGGTGGTGCATATATGTCGCCTCCCTTCATTTTATTCTCCCTGTTGGGGTGGCGATAAGGCGATCGTAAGCTCTGGATGGGCGGAATAAAAAAAAAAATGATGCAGTGTAGAGTTTCTGGTGGGATAGTCATGAATTGCATTCTTGGAATTGTGATTTTAGGATGTGATTTTTTAAATGTTTGGCTTTTCGTAACCTTTTCCCTCTAGGGTGGTGTAGAGATGTGCCCTACAGGGTTTTACTAATCTGGAAATCCATTAATACATCACAGACGTGTTGGAAAATGGGTAGAGCTGGCTTGCGTGTTTACCTGCACGTTTAAACGTCCTTAGTGTTCTGAGGTCTTTTTCTCTGAAAATGATGTGTGAATATATCTGTAACAATACCCTTAAGCCCCTGGAGGTGACTGGTCCTCCATTCCCAACCTTTCCCCAGAGAACAGGAGCTGCCTAGGTAAGAGGAATAGAATACATACACCTTTTATATTCAGTGAGAGGCCCTAAGATATTTTGTGACATTAAACAGATGGTTCGGTCACAGCAGAGCAGGTGCTGTACATGTATTTCAGAATTAGCATATGGTGATTTTTAAACCATTGCTCTGTTTTATACAAAAAAAGGACTTTCAGTTTATGGAAGATGTGAATTTGCGTTACCTCGAGATTAGGTTCCAATGTACACTTGAAAACAGGATAAATAAATGAGAATTTGCACAGGCAATTATAAAAGCTAATCTGTAATATGAACATATTCATTTCCTCTCCAGATTTCCATCCCCCCCCCTTTCTAATGAATGAGTTGTTTTCTAATTAGATACCAAGAGGGTATAATCACGCTTTCTCCGCCTTTGTTATTGTAAACAAATCCTTTCACTTTACACCCCTCGGCGGAGAAGATAGCTATCCATGGTCCTGAAACGTCCTTTTCCCATTTAACGGGACTTACAGGATCTTGACTTGAGGTATGAAAGAGCTGAATGTATAGGTATAGAATGTTCTACTTCATAAATTTCATCTCAGCTGCCAGCGTGTAATACAAATACTGCTCTTTGCCAGCTATGCTAATAAACCTATCATAGGAGCAGTTTAAGTTTCTTAAGGGTCGTGATCTTGTAATTCTGAAATGTTCAACTCTGTCAGGTGAAAAATCCCTCCACACTTGCGTGAAAATTAGCCCCGAAATTTAAAAATCTTTTAGTGTTTAAAACTAGTAAAGATTTGTCGCGTTTCTTTAATAATTTATGAGAGGAGCTGTTGTTCCCTGCTTGCTAAAATCCTGACTTTGAAAGAAAAACAAACGTTCACTTAGCGTCGTTTTAGGATCACAGTGAGCAGCAGTGCTTTTCTCAGCCAGATCTGTAATTTTTCCAGAGAGGCACACGCAACAGGTCTAGCATGGTTGCAAATACAGCCGAGATCACTGGTGTTTGAAGCTCTACCTTCAATATCACGGCTCCTTTATATTGTATCTGTACTGCACTATGCTTTCAAAGTTTCTCGTTAGCGACTGACCACTTGGGCATTGTTGTTCTTAGGCAATTTCTGCCCTCAGCTGCAATTGGTAAAGATTTGTAAAAGATACATAAACATAATTTTTAAAGTTTTTTTCACACACTTCCATTTTGCTAAGGTATTTCTATAGAGGATAGTTTTGGGAAAATATACATATTTATGATATTGAGAGACCCACTTGACCTTGTCATTTAGACTTTTAGGATCATATTAATTAAAAATATGTGCATATAAAGGTCCAGGTTACTTCAGATTTTAAGGATTTAAGAGATGTGCATTAGGCATGGCAGAATTTATCTATCTGACTTTACTTTTGAGAAGTAAGGATTTTCAGCTCCAAGACTCAGGTTCTTACTGCATTGATTTTTTTTTTTGTGACTCATAGAAAACTAATATGCATTTCCCTACCCATGTGTGTCTCATGTTCCTGGATTCTAAAGAAGATAATAAAAACCTGTCTTACCTGTTTTAGGAAGTCATTCTGGGGATGACTCAAGTTCACAGGGACATTTTGCCGGAATTTTAATAGGAAGAAGTGACAGATATAAGCATGATAATCTCAATGCCATTCCTAGAAAAATCACAATTATGGCCACACTCAAGCTGTGCGTTGTATGCATTGTTAGAAATGCAAATAATAAATTTTATTCTTAGCCGGGCGGTGGTGGCGCACGCCTTTAATCCCAGCACTCGGGAGGCAGAGACAGGCGGATCTCTGTGAGTTCGAGACCAGCCTGGTCTACAAGAGCTAGTTCCAGGACAGGCTCCAAAACTACAGAGAAAACCTGTCTTGAAAAACCAAAAATAAATAAATAAATAAATTTTATTCTTTTACACGAGGATAAGTGGGAGTCCTCCCAGAAGCACCCCCATTAGGAGGCTGGAGGCCCAACTTCCTTACCTGGTTTGATGACTTTGAATTTTTCTCTTAGCCTTTTAAATCCTATGTCCTCTCTGCTTATAGAAGTGAATAGCTGTTTCTTAGATTTTTTTATTTCTGATATGGAATCTTTTATGTGACTCAGTACTGTCAGATTAAGTGGCATTGACTGTGGTGTTACATTTAAAAACATTTCATCATTCCAGCTGGTTCTGATTTTTATATTTGCATACGCTTAAAATATCATTGCATCCAAAACAGCTTCTCTATTAACTTACGAAAGAAAAGTTCTAATCTGGGGATGGCATTAGTAAAATGAAAAAAGGATGTGGAATTAAACACAGATAATTTAGGCTAGAATCAGAATAAGGCTACAAGCAAAGTTTCTTCTTGACACTGATTCATTGTAGACTTAGTGAAACACATTTTTATTTCTACTATTCCCTTGATTCATGACGCTGGGATATGGGATGGCCTACTGCAAACTTTTGTGACAGAAGATAAAAACTGTGAGCTGATGGTTTCCTGTTGTGCTCCTCTGAGCCTCCCCTACTGAGTGGCCATCTGCTCCGCTTTTTGTTTGTTTGTTTGTTTTTCTTTTACTATAGAACAATAGCTCAAGTCCAGGTTCTTAAGTGAATATGGGAAGTATACATTTAAAATTTTAGAAGACCTGTAGAAGACTTAGAAGGGAAAAGAACTCAAGAAACTTTAATCTAGAGTGAAGCAAAACCCTGTTGTGTTCACCCATTGGGTTTCACATTGTGACCCATTCATTTATTCACGAATTCATCAGACACTGGCGCTTTTCTCCTACTTCCAGTGAAATGCCCTCTTCTAGCTCACAGTCCAGCGTATCAGCAGAGACTGCGTCTCAGTCCAGTTTTCAGTAGAACGGCTGCTGTGGCAAACAGTTCACGAGATCGTTTTTTCTTAGGCAGCTTTACTTTTTTGTGTGGAGCCAAGTCGCTGTCTTCATGATTTTCTTTCCGTTTTCCTTTTTTACTCGAATTCACATACTGATAACCATTAAAGCAAAGGTAGAATTGGGGGACCGTCTTTGTGGCTATGTATGTCCTTCCTGACAGCCCAACTTAATATTTCTGGGACATTCATGCAATGATAATGTGTTATGACGGTAGCGCATGCGGCTTGTTTTCAATTTCGATGTTTTCTGTTACGACCAATATTTGGTATTTGTAAAATTCTTTTTTTTATTCACTTGCTATTACATATATTGGATTAAGTGCAGAAGCAGTGCCGCAAGACACAGATTAAGATAATTTAATAGTATTTTCAGGAAATGACAATAAAAATCAAAAATAAATTTCTTTGGCCTTTGTTTGAAGATAACTTTCAAAGATCACATACAAAGGTTCAGGTTAGTGAAATTCCCAATAATTACTTATAATCTAGGCACAAACTCTCCCAAATTCCTTTCAAGGGAGTTTCGCATCATATTAACTGAATGCAGAGCCAATTTCAGAAGAATGTCAAAATCTATACAATGTACCTCTTTGGCAATAACCTATGTTCAGTTATTTATGGTGACTCCTCTGCCTTCTGATGGTAGTTGGGGGGGCGCAAATAGGGTGTCCTATGAAGACATGCTCACATTTTGTCCAAATGTAACTATGTAGCAATGACCTCAAAAAATGTATCACAGAGATTTGAGTAATGACTCAAGAAATAGCGGTGGGTCTCTTTTAAAATGAAACCTTTGGAAACATAGTAAAATGTTTTCTAAAAAAAAAAAAAAAAAAAAAAACACTAAAAACTTTCCTGGAGGAAGCATCCCAAACTCTTCTGTTATAGTTAGCATTGATAGCATGCAGTGCTGGGATCCATCAGCACTTTCGATGCCAGCAGACACTGCACCAGTGAGGGACACTCTTCCATATTTAGTCACTTTGTCACGCCATTTTATGGATATGTGCCAGTGGAAAAATGCTTTCATTGAGTCTTTGCTACTCGTAATACTTTCCCGTTTCTGTCACCTCTCTCTTCAATCCTGATTCATACTGTAAGCATTAGGGAAGTCCTGAAGAGAACTATTAAATACCTCAAAGTTGACAATGCGTGGCTGTGTCCCTAACTAGCCTGTTTCGACAAACTGAATCAAAGATGTGGAACTCTTTGGGGCCATCTTACATTTCAGGTGCTCCCAAGTCATGCATTCTTTTTCCTTGTTTCTTTCAAACAGAAATATGCGTTTTCCAAATATAAAGTGACATTAATGAAGCAAAACTCCTAATCTGTTTTTCTCCCCCCTGTTAGAGTGTGGAAGGAAATTAGTGCACTTTTGTTGCTGACAGAAATGGCTCATTCGAAATTTAACATACCTAATATGACAACATATCTGTAAATGAAAGATCTATTTTAATTATTCAAGTCATATCACTTAAAGTTTATCATATTTACAGGATGTTTTAAAAATTGTCATGTAAAGCTTCTTGTTACCCCTGTCTAGCAGTGATACTAGATAATTAAATTACATTATTAAATATTAATTTAATTCATATTTAATTAATAATTAAATACATTATTTAATGTAACAATCACTAAATGAAGTTATTACATGTTTTCTTCGAAAAAAACAATGTAATAGCACTTGTCAAAACTGGGGCCATAGCTAGTCCCGTGCTGTTTGGCTATGAGACTGTATCTCAAGATACTTTAAGTCTCAGCTGTGATTCTGTATAGAAATTCCACATTAATAATTAACTATTAGAACACATAAAATAATGTTGGCCTTGCAACAAGAAAATTTGTTTCTCAAAGAAGTTGAGTAATTAACATAGAAATCTTTATAAGGTTTAATGAGGGTAGTGTTGGATGGGTGTTACCATTTCAGGTAGGACAAAGCAAGATTGTGTAAAGCACTAGGTTTCTCAGTGTTGCTAAAAAGGTGTCATTTAGCTCCATTGCTGCTGCTCCCCTAAATATCAGTGTGCCTTAGGTAACTACGAATTATCAAAATTAAGTAAAAACAAAACTGGCAAGCTGTTATATTTTGAAATAACTTCTTAATTCTCTTTGTTTTTCCTTGACCATAGTTTTTGATAAAAAGAGACATCGTCACGTATGACATTACATGACTGGAGATAGTCAATATGGCATTACGTGGACAATGCAGTTTTACTTCTTGAACCTATAGGGTATATTTATCTAAGTTTATATTGTTTATTCACTTAAGTTTTCGTCACCAACAAGCTGTTTTTGCTATACTACCTTGTTAAAATTTCTACCCATTCAAAAAAAAAAAATAACAGACTAGGAAAATTTTATGTTCCATCTAGGCTGCAATACAAATCGAGTCTTCATACGTTTGAGTTACAAGAAAACAATAACTTTAAATATTGATTTGATTTGAAATAACTTTCACCATTTTCCATTTTCCAGGAAACAAGAGTTGGATAGTAGTCAGTCTCCCAAGCAACCCCGAAAGCCCCCGGACCCTGGGCGTCCGGCTCAGCCTGGACTCAGCAAAAGTAGGACTACAGACACGTTTAGGTCGGAGCAGAAGGTGCCTGGAAGGAGTCCGTCCACTATGAGCTTGAAAGAATCAAAGTCCAGAACTGATTTGAAGGAAGAGCACAAGCCTAGTTTGATGCCTGGTTTCTTCTCGGACGTTAACCCTTTAAGTGCTGTCTCCTCTGTAGTAAATAAATTCAACCCTTTTGATTTGATGTCAGACTCTGAGGCATCCCAGGAGGAAACAACACGAAAACAAAAAGTTGCTCAGAAGGACCAAGGGAAATCGGAAGGACTCATAAAACCTCCCTTACAACAGCCCTCACCCAAGTCGGCTCTGAAACAGCAAGGGCCAGTGAAGGAAGGGATACAGCAGGACCCCTCTCCCAAGTCAGCATCTTCCCAACAAGCAGAAAAAATAAAACCACAAGCCCCCAGCACAGGGAAGCCTTCTCCGGCATCTTCCCAGCCTCCGCAGATGGACCAGACAAAGCTGCCTATTGAGAGAGATGCAGCCAGGCCTCAGACTAAACCTTCAGAGCCAGGAAAGCCTTCCCAGGAGAGTCCAGCCAAAACACCAGCTCAGCAAGGAAGTCCTGGGAAATCTGTAGCCCAGCAGCCTGGACCAGCAAAGGCAACCGTCCAGCAGCCAGGGCCAACCAAGTCCCCAGCTCAACCTGCAGGGACAGGGAAGGTCCCAGTGCAACCTCCAGCGACCTCCAAGCCGTCAGCGCAGCAGGCTGGAGTCGAGAAGACTTCATCTCAGCAGCCCGGGCCAAAGCCTTTAACTCAAACTCCTGGCCTTGGGAAGAGTCCACCAGGGCCAGTGAAGCCCCCGGCTCAGCAGCCAGGAGCAGCAAAACTCCCAGCTCAAACACCTGGCCCGCAGCCCCCGGCTAAGGTACCTGGGCCTACGAAGACTGCTCCCACTCAGCAATCTGGACCTGGGAAGACACCAGCTCAACAACCAGGCCCAGCAAAATCTTCACCTCAGCAACCGATTCCAGCAAAGCCTCAGCCTCAGCAGCCAGCTCCCACAAAGCCTCCACAACAGACCACTCCAGCAAAGCCCCAGCCTCAGCAGCCAGCTCCAGCGAAACCCTCAGCTCAACAGCCCACCCCAGCAAAGCCCCAGCCTCAGCAGCCCATGCCAGCAAAGCCCCAGCCTCAACAGCCCACCCCAGCAAAGCCCCAGCCTCAGCAGCCCATGCCAGCAAAGCCCCAGCCTCAACAGCCCACCCCAGCAAAACCCTCAGCCCAACAACCGGCTCCAGCGAAACCCTCAGCTCAACAGCCCATGAAACCGGCAAGCCAAATGGTCTCAGGAAGACCTCTGCAGCCACCACCGACTTCCGCAGCACAGACTCCAGGACACGACCTCTCTAAAACCATCTGTCCCCTGTGCAACGCCACAGAACTTCTGTTGCATAGTCCAGAAAAGGCCAATTTTAACACATGCACTGAGTGTCAGACCACCGTCTGTAGCCTCTGTGGTTTTAACCCCAATCCTCACTTAACCGAGGTGAGTACATTTATTACGGTCCGAGCTCCTTAAGCACCGGCACTGTCCACACGTGGTGACGTGTCCACACGTGGTGCCTGTTACGTCACTTAGGACAGCGAGTGCTTGTCTCTCCCTCCCCTTTGTCCTTTTCTTTCTCTCTGTCAATTTATATTTATAAACTATTCTTTTGGATGAGAGTCTTAACATAATGTCACAGTTGCTAAAAATGTGACGTATAAAACAAATGTGAATTGCAGGAAAGGAGCTGAACCCCTAGATTCACGGTGTTTAATATCCACATTCTTTTTTAGCATAAACTGATGTTGCTTTAGTTTAAAATTGATACTCCCACTTATCAATCTTGCTATTATTGTTGTGTGGTTTGTTTGTTTGAGTTTTTTTTTTTTCCTTTTGAGACAGGGTTGGCCATGTAGCCCAAGCTGATTGACTTCTTTACATGGCTCCGGTTGCTTCTAACTTGTGATCTTCCTCCTGAAGCCTTCCAACTTGCAGGATTGCAGGCTTGATCAGCCCCACCCAGCTCACATTTTAATACAACTAACTGACATAATATTTGCATTTAATAAAGTGGATGATCATTTTCAAATTTTAAATGTATTTTTAATATTAACTGGGATGGTTTTCAATTTGTACATATCCATCCCCGTTGGTGGGTTCTTCTATACCCGATGAGATTATTCCCCGCTCATTAGCTGAGAGTCACTGATAACGACATGGATTACTCCACAGACTGAAGTTATAAAAGTGGACTCGTCATTGATGTCTGTATTCCCAGATGTGTCAGTTACATAGCTAACCAGCCT
>JAQHUG010000653.1:185784-199698 GCA_028555095.1 Dicrostonyx torquatus
TCCAAGGGCCTGCCGCGCTCAGCTGGGCCCTTCTCCTCTGGTCGAGACTAAATAAATGAACACTACTAGAGGGCTCATAGAGTTAGATTAGCCCATTAAGTAAATGTGTTTCCATATCTTGAATTTCATTTATGGACTGTCTATAAATTAGCCTGTCAGGAATGTAAAAGATGACTGTTTTGTATAATCTAGAGTTTCAGGTCAGTTCAGCCTGGGCTCTGTTTAACCGTGCTGTGTTCTTTCCTTTAATCCTAGCATATTGAAAGTCAGAGTACTTCAAGGGCCTGAGCATTGGAAGCTCTTCTCTTACCACTGTTCTCTATTCTGCTTTCTTCTCCATTTTATCAGAAGGACGTAGATGATTAAAGCACACTGTTAGAGAGGGGTACTGCTTGTGACAGGGGAACTGGAAAGTTGTTTAGGATATCTCTGTGAAAGCAGGAAGAAGTTATGAGGACTAATACGTTCCTTCAAAAAATTAGTTCTTTGGGAATTTTATGCTATGTATATTTTTAATTTCACTGCCCCCAACTCTTCCCAGTCCTTTCCCTTTCCTAGCCACCGCTTTGTTTTTGTTGCTACTTGTCTTAGTGAGGGTTTCTACTGCAGAGACGAAGCACCACGATCCAAAATCAGACTGGGGAGGAAGGGGTTTATCTGCCTAATACTTTAGCATTGCTGTTCATGACTAAAGGATGTCAGGAAAGGAGCTCAAACAGGGCAGGATCCTGGAGGCAGGAGCTGACACAAAGACCACGGGAGGGGAGCTGCTTACTGGTTTGCTTCCCATGGCTCGCTCAGCCCACCTTCTTCGAGAACCCAGGACCAGTGGCCCAGGGATGGCACCTCCACCATGAGTTGGGTCTCCCGTATTGAACACTAAATAAAAACATGCCTTACAGCTGGATGACATCAAGGAATTTCCTCACCTGAGGCTCCTTTCTCTGATGACTCTGGCTTGTGTCAACTTGATACACCAAACCAGCTAGTACACTGTTTTTACCTATGATGTCTAATTATGTGGCCATGCACTGGAATCTGGTTGACTTACAAGGGACTCCACCCTTAAAGAAAACTGCATCTTGCTTTACCAGCAGCTATGAGATGTCAGTGTCCAGGAGCTAGGGTTGAGATTTTGTAACTCTACCCTCTCCGTGTTGAGATTTAGTCTGTCCTAAACTTTCACAGGTCTTGTGTATACTATCACAGCCAAATGAGTTTAATGAAGAAGTTCCCTATCATCCCCAGAAGGCACCTCTGCTTTGTAATCATCCATGGATGATGTCAGAAGCCCTTGACATCCTTTTGTGCCAATTCTTCAATGATCTCTGAGCCTTGAGGAAGAGTTTGTGATGCAGATGTTCCCTTTAGGACTAGGTATTCCACAGTCTCTTATTTTCTGTGCTTTGGCTAGTGGTGAATCTTCAGGTTAATCCCCATCTGCTGGAAACAGAAGCTTCTCAGATGAAGGTGGGGAGATGTATTGATCTATGGGTATGACTATAAGTTAGTAGAAGCAGTGTATCTGCTTCCAGGTATGGTAGTAGGAGGTAGGAGGAGGTATTTCCCAAGGTCTTTGAGTTGTCTGCCTACAGGCCCATGGTCCTGAGAATGATGCCAGGATTCATCTCGTGGAATGAAACATAAATCCACTCAGAAAGTGCTTGGTTACTCCCACGATGTTTATGATACTTTTGCACCTTGGTGTGTCTTTCCAGGTCCTGTCATTATTGTAGCTCATAGGGCTCACAGCTGGGTAAGATTGAAGATTACTTTTCTAATCCAGTAATGTGCACAGCACATAGAGATGAAGTTTCCAGATCAGTACCAACATGATAGCTCCATATCGTAGGTCATCTTAAGCAATATTTCTTATTATCAAGTTCTGAGAGTGACCAATAGCACTATAAATAGCCTGTAATATTGAGAGTATGTAGTAGGTGTTGGACTAGGAGTCCAAGCTCCAGGGAAGAGTTGCTTCAAGACACCATCCAGACACCACAGTTGATGCAAAAGCAAGAGGATTTTATTAATTCTGTCATGACAGGGTCCCCCAGCATCCACGAAGCTGAGAGACCCCGAATAGCTAGTAGAGGCTACTTTTAAAGGAAAGAGCCATAGAAACAAGGGGGTGTCTGGGGGTTGTTTTCCAACTAATTGGATTGGCTTATTCAAAGGACTATTAGCAGTGATTGGTCTGTGCTGGGGCAGGAGAATAGTTGTGTGATCCATTGAGGTAAGAGGGATCTCTGGGTCATTTTGTCCCTTTCCCAGGGACTGAATCAAAACACCAGGAACTGAGTCAACACCTAAGGGTTAGTATGTCCCTATTCAATAGAACATTTACAAAGACACAGGGAGATGATGGAAAGTTCCCAACATTTGTGTGTGGATGACTGTCACGTCTCCAGGAGAGAGGTGTGTAATACTGAGAGGCTTCAGAAATGCCTTTAGAGCTGAGAGGCCTCAGAAATGCGTTTAGGACTGAGAGGAATCAGAAATGCTAAATGCACTTAGAGTCTTTCATAGGGAGGCTGCTTGTTGGTTCCTGGCTGCTCAGCCCTGACATAATCACACAAAAACCATATTAATTAAATCACTGCTTGGCCAATTAGCTCTAGCTTCTTATTGGCCAACTCTTACATATTAATTTAACCCGTTTCTATTCATCTGTGTATTTCCATGTGGCTGTGGCTTAACCGGTAAAGTTTCAGCATGTCTGTCTCCAGTGGAGGCTCCATGGCTTCTCCCTGACTCTGCCCTTCTTCCTCCCAGCATTCAGTTTTGTCTTCCCCGCCTACCTAAGCCCTGCCCTATCTACAGGCCAAGGCAGTTTCTTTATTCATTAACCAAGAAAAGCAACACAAAGACAGAAGGACCTTCCACACCAGGGAATTACCTTTTACACCCAATGCAGACATATATAGGCAATAATTGTATAGTAGCTATAGTAAAAATATAACAACGAAATTTGGGCAACAGAGAGCAGTGACATTATTTCTGTCTTGTGCTCATTAATCTCTCTGTTCTTTGTGGGAAACCTAACTGGCATCAATGTCAGAGTTGGCTCGCAATTTTCTTGGGTAATTATGTTAATACTGAGGATAATTGGGAGCTTTACTATTTGTTCAGTGTATTAAGGGACAAGCTAGTGTTTATCTCTGTGTGTGTGTGCATGTATGTGTGAGTATGTGTGTGTGCATGTATGTGTGTGAGTGTGTGTGTGCATGCGCGCATGCATGTGTGAGTACATGAGTATGTGTTATATGCATGTGTGAACACTGTTAATCACTGACATAAGACTGATTTAGATACTCATCAAATATGGCCAGTAGAATTAAATTAAAAGGAGATGCTTCCTGAAAACATCCTAAGAGGATAAAAGGCTGTTTGTATTATCATAGTTTAGGCAAATGATTTAAACACTTATTCTAGCAGTGGAGCAGAATATAGAAGGATGAAATGTCTCATGCATTGTTTAGAAAGTAAAAAAAATGCATTAAATTGATAAAAGAGGACATCTCAGTGTGCTTAAGGAAAAGGTGTGCTAAGAGCAGAGTGTTCTCTATATGGATGGCCACACATGTGTCCCATCTCCTTACCCTAACTACTTTCTGTGTCTAAGTAGACACAAAAGTATTTACATTTATAGACTCCAACCAGTCACTTAATTCTGCCCTTGTAAAAGGCATTTCCTGAGTTTATGTACATCAGACATTGTATGTGTTGTTGTACTATATGAATTTTGAAGTTGGCCCAAGATGGACTTGAAGACCAATGTTGGGTATAAAGAACTTACAGTTTTACTCAGAAGTTCAAGTTTGTCTCCTCAAAAATATTTTAACAGATAGAAACCTGAGGCTGAAACAAGTAGGAAAGAAGGAATCAACATTTTCAGATACTTCTCTTGTATAGCTAAAATTTTAATGTTGCATTATGCCTTAACATGTACCTTGTAACTTTTCACTGTATTGTGGCTGTCAGGAGGGGAGGAACTCTGGACCTTTCCTTATTCAGAGCCTCACGAAGCAGTTGAGTGAAGGACTGAATAGTGATAAAATTTTACGTTATGTTGGCTGTAACAACTATTAAAAATAATAAAATGAAGTGTTCATGATAAGAATTAGCCTCAGAAATCTGTAATTTACATTTTTTAACTCAGATACACACCATGTACTTAGATATTTTGTAGGACAGTAGAAAATTGGATACACTATACTTATAGAGATTTAGATATCTAATTATATGTTCTTCTTTTGTTTGGCTAATTATGTCAGGATTCAGAAAAACACATGAGAAAAAGTAAATAGTAGGACATTTACAGTTGGCAGTTTGGATAGTGGGAACCTGCTCGTATACAGAGCTGTGGGAATGGCATGAGAGTTCCTTTCTACCTCAGATTAATTTCTCCAACGTATTTACAGAAGCATCAATTATCTGGTTACTCTATGATTTCAAGCATTGTTTGTTATTTACTCTTTGAAATGTTCCCCACGCATGAAAGCTAAAGACGTGGAACAGCTGCAGAGGTAGCTGTTGGCGCAGAGCTGGCCTAGCGTGCGTGGGGCCCTGGGCTCCCACTCCTGCATCTAATCCCGGCACCACGACCACAGAGACCAGCAAATCGGAGGTCAAGGGGCTCCTCAGCAGTGGAGCGAGTCTGAGGCAGGTTTCGGCTACCCGAGACAATGTTTTAAAAAATGAAAGTTAGTGGTAAACACACGCGTGCTGAAGCGCCTGACACTTATATTGAAGGCAAACTTAAGGAATGCAGAGCTACTTACCATGAATGTTTTTAATTTTTAATCTAATACTTAAAATGAAAATATGACATTTTAGAGTTGTCCGGTCTTAAGTTTGCTGTTCATGGATTGAAACAATTTTATTTGAACACACCTATAATCCCAGTCCTCAGAAGACTGAGGCAGGTAGACTATGCAGCAGTACCTTGTCTCAAAAATAAAAGCAAAGAAGAAAAAAGTACCTTTTTTAAAAGATATTTATTTATTTATTACATATACAATATTCTGTCTTGTGTATGTCTGCAGGCCAGAAGAGGGCGCCAGACCTCATTACAAATGGTTGTGAGCCACCATGTGGTTGCTGGGAATTGAACTCAGGACCTTTGGAAGAGCAGGCAATGCTCTTCACCACTGAGCCATCTCTCCAGCCCAGAAAAAGTACCTTTATAAATCTTAGGAAAGATTAATTAAATTTTATTGCAAACGACAATTACTTAAAAATAAAGACTATGTTGCTTGTCCAGCACTTGACTATTTGTACTGCCTGACATTTCTCTCAGTACCTATGGCTTATATTCTTCTTTCTCTCACCATGCTGCATTATGGACAGAGAGTTTTGTTGCCAAACTGTTAGTACTGGTTACTCTGAATGGACAGGATTTGATAATGTTAGAAATCAAAATTATATTTTTTTCTGATAATACTTAAAATAGTCTGTGATAAGTATTTTTGGAATCATACAAAATGTTAAATAGTCACCCTTTTAAATTATCTTATAATGTGTTATATTAAACCCCTCCCGTGTTCCTAGTCAACGACATATGAAATATGGGCGTAACTGTGCATGTGTGCACATACATGTATCTCTGTCACCTGTACATCCCTCTTGCTCTCTCTAGTTTAAGCACACTCATGCATTACCTACGATCTGAAACACCTTAAATATCTCGATAAAGTTTACAGGGAATCAACCTTTTCTTTGCTAAATCCTGCTATTTATGATAGTTAAAGAGTTGCCCCTAGAAGTCTCTCTCCAGCTTAGCTTGGTTCGTTTTATTCCCCACGTGTGACTGTGTTGACTTGAAGTGAAGAAGTCAGCCAAAAGTTGACAGCCTCCTGGGGCGTGTGTGACTAAAACCTGGCGATGTGCCAGGATCAGGAAACACATGTCATCATATGTTCATGGACTCTAAGAAGTTAAAATTCATGGGTTTTATCACGTATTACTTTCTATTTCTGGAACTAACCTGTCTGAGCACATCGTGGGTGAAGATGACCACGATGACCACCGGAGGCAGAATAGAGTAAAATCTCGCTGTTTTTCTATTTACTTCCCCTGAAACATAGCGTGCTTTAGTCTCTGCGGTTCGTTGTCTTCCGTAAGTGAAATATTGCATGTTTGATCAAAATGACTATATTTGATCTTTGGAGTTAAAATGGCAGCATGCATGCTATTAACACGTTTGTGTTTTCGCAGTGTTATCTTAGTGACGATGCTTGTATGTTATTTGCAGATCAAAGAGTGGCTCTGTTTAAACTGTCAGATGCAAAGAGCTCTCGGAGGGGAACTGGCTCCAGTCCCATCCTCGCCCCAGCCCAGCCCGAAGGCTGCCTCTGTGCCTCCCGCAGCCGTGGCCAGCAAGCCACCTGTACCATCACAGCCGGCTTCCCCCAAGAAGGAACCTCCACCCAAACAGGACAGCCCCAAAGCGCCTGAGTCGAAAAAGCCACCGCCGCTGGTGAAGCAGCCAACCCTTCATGGACCTACCCCAGCCACAACCCCAAAGCCTCCAGTGGCAGAGGCCTTACCTGAGCCAGCCCCTCCCAAGGAGCCTTCTGCACCCCTACCTGAACAAGCCAGGACACCCAAGACGGCGGAGCCGCGCGCTGACCTTCAGTCTTCAGCGGCCGCAACAGCAAAGCCTGATGTTCTCAGCTCTCAAGTGCAGCCCCAGGCTCCAGTGCAAACAGCCCCTCCTCTGAAAACAGACTCTGCCAGACCTTCCCAGAGTTTCCCACCGACAGGAGAAAAAACCACCCCGTCTGATTCCAAAGCCATGCCTAGGCCTGCATCAGACTCAAAAATTATTTCACATCCTGGGCCCAGTCCTGAGAGCAAGGATCCAAAACACGTTGATCCAACTCCCAGAAAGGAAGAGCCTAAGAAAGCACAAACCAAGACGAGTCCTAAACCAGATGCCAAGCCAGTGCCAAAAGGGTCACCGACACCCTCCGGCCCACGACCTACCACTAGTCAAGCTGCATCCCCATCTCACCAGCCCCTAAAGCCTCAGGAGCAACCAAGGCGGTTCAGTTTGAATCTGGGTGGCATCACCGACGCCCCCAAATCACAGCCCACAACTCCTCAAGAAACTGTGACAGGGAAACTCTTCGGGTTTGGAGCGTCCATCTTCAGCCAAGCATCAAACTTAATTTCCACAGCAGGCCAGCCGGGACCTCATCCACAGACTGGGCCCGCAGCCCCAACGAAGCAAGCCCCTGCTCCATCACAGACTCCTGCAGGTCCCAAATCTACAGGTCAGCTCCCACCAGCGCCTGCCAAGGTGCCACCCGTGAAGAAGGAAACAAAAGCTCCAGCGGCTGAGAGCTTGGAGTCCAAACCCGCGCAAACTCCAGCAGTGAAGAGGCTAGAAAAAGACAAGAAGCCCCCACCCGGTAAGGTCAGCAAACCTCCACCGGCTGAGCCTGAAAAGGCCGTGCTCAGCCACCAACCAGACAAGACCACCAAACCGGAGCCAACCTGTCCGCTCTGCAAAACGGAACTCAACATAGGCTCTCAGGATCCTCCCAACTACAACACTTGTACAGAGTGCAGGAGCCAGGTGTGCAATCTCTGTGGATTTAACCCAACCCCCCACTTGACTGAGGTAAGCAACCCCTATATTACATATGGATGAGAATATATGTCCCAAATTTCTGATCAGTGAAATATGTTTCTACTGATAAAAAAAAAAGAAATGGATATTGATAGCTTGGAAGAGGTTAATATTGCCTCCATCACACAGTTATGACTTTTTCATCTCTGTGCTTGTATGAGTTATTACACAGAAAGTAAGCGATGGGCTGTGCCAGGAAATTAAAATGATAATGACCTCAGCAGTATATGAGTTAGAGAACCCATGTCGAGGCTCTTCCGTTTTCATGTGGGAAGTCCCACAAAAGAGTTGTAATGCACAGCTGTCCTTTTCTACAACCCATCTCTTGTCTTTAACGCAGTGCAATTCATCTTGTCTTCCTTTGATCTCAGGACCTTGCTGTGCAGCCCGGGCTGGCTGGGAACCCACCGTCCCTGCTTGAGCCTCTGGGGTGGCCTTTCAAGCATTTTCAAACAGAACTTAGTTGATTAGATTCATATACAATATAATCGAACACTGTTAAAGCCTCGGTGTAGGTTAGGGATACTGTCCAGTAAGGGTAGTAGTTGGTGTAGGTTAGGGATACTGTCCAGTAAGGGTAGTAGTTGGTGTAGGTTAGGGATACTGTCCAGTAAGGGTAGTAGTTGGTGTGTGGTTGTTTCAATTTTCTCCGTCTGTTGGTTGTGCTGTCTGCTGAGACAACAGAGTTCATTTCTGGGAGCTGTGGAAGGCAAAGACCTTCTGTGACTAGTGAGAGGACACTCGAGTCTCTACAGTGTCAATGACTAAACTGCGGTTGGTGACTCGACCTGATCCTAGAGCTGGGAAAGAGTGAGTGGGTGAGAATCGGCATTATGTTAAGGCAATATTAGAATCTTTGGATATAGGTCACTCAAGGGTTAAATGATCTTTACTGTGTTAGATAAATGAAGCATTGCCTTAATAAATATTTCAAAAATTAAAATGACTGTCCATCACCTTATGTCATTTCTATTATATTTTTTTACATTTGTTTATTTAATTAATTATTTTACTTCCTGGCTACAATTTCCCCCTTTACAGCTAATATTCACTTAGGAGTGAGTACATACCATGTTTTTCTTTCTGAGTCTGGGCTACCTCACTCAGGATGGTTTTTCTAGTTGCATCCATTTGCCAGCAAATTTCATGATGGCGTTGATTTTAACAGCTGTGTAATATTCTATTGTATAAATGTACCACATTTCTTTTTTGAAAAGATTTGTTTTTTTTATTATATATAGTGTTCTGCCTGCATTAATTGTGTGCAGGCCAGAAGAGGGCACCAGACCTCACTACAGATGTTTGTGAGTCACCATGTGGCTGCTGGGAACTGAACTTAGGACCTTTGGAAGAGCAGCCGGTGCTCTTAACCTCTGAACCATCTCTCCAGCCTGGGGTTTTCTTTATCCATCCCTTGGTTGAGGGACATCTAGGTTTTTCCAGGTTCTGGCTATTATGAATAAAGCTGCTATGAATATAGTTGAGCAAGTGCCCTTGTGGTATGATTGGGCATCCTTTGGGTTTATGTCCAAGAGTGGTATCGCTGGGTCTTGTGGTAGATTGATTCCTACTTTTCTGAGAAACTGCCACTCTGACTTCCAAAATGGCTATACAAGTTTTCACGCCCACCGGCGATGGAGGAGTGCTCTCTTTGATCCACAGCCTCTCTGGCATTGGCTGTCACTTGTGGTTTTGATCTTGGCCATTCTGACAAGTGTGGGATGGAATCTCAGGGTCATTTTGATTTGCGTTTCCCTGATGACCAAGGATGTTGAGTAATTTTTTTAAAAAAAAATGTTTCCTGTCCATTTGAGATACCACTTTTGAGAATTTTCTATTTGGATCTGTATCCCATTTTTAATTGTATTATTTGGTATTTTGATATCTAGTTTCTTGAATTCTTTATTTTGGAAATCAGCCCTTTGTCAGATGTGCGGTTGATGAAAAACTTCTACCAATCTTAGGGTACTGATTTGTCCTGTGATGGTGTTGTTTGCCTTACAGAAGTTTGTCAGTTTCATGAGGTCCCATTTATTAAGTGTTGATTTTAGTGTCTGTGCTACCGGTGTTATATTTTAGGAAGTAGTCGCCTGTCCCAATGTGTTGAAGGTTATTTCTCACTTTCTATTCTATCAGGTTCAGTGTATCTGGATCAATATTGAGGTCTTTGGTCCATTTGGTTTTGAGTTTCATGCAGGGCGACAGATATGTCCATCACTTTATACAAATCAAATCTACTGAAGGACTCTTTCAGTCCACCGTGTCTGATCCTGTGAGTCAGGCAGACAGAGATGAAGAGGCTTGGATGAGACACGCCAGAGAATCCTTAGGGTTGATCTTATTATTTGGTCACTGATTTTTTTTAATAAAAAATAAATTTTAATTAAAATAAAATTACCTCAGTTTCCCTTTCCCATTTCCTCCCTCAGCCCCTTTCAGGTTCAGGTACCTCCCCTTCCAACCTTCCTTCAAACACAGGTAACTGGATAAACCTAGACAGACTTCCAGTTCTTTAAAGAACAAGCATAGACCGTTTTAGTTGCTCGCTTTGAAAGCACAGGAGGTCGCCATGACTTTGTCAGCACCATGTGAAGGCCCCTGCACTGCAGGCTTCAGCAGGTCTGTTTTCTCAGCTGCAGTGAGTCTTGCTAATTAACATTCATCTATAAAAGGCAGATACATCTCATTTCCCCAGCCCTTTGTGAGTGTTAACTGTTCTTGTTGCCTGCAAAATAACTCCAGTATAAATGTAAAACACAAAACAAAATTTAATTTCCTCATAGTTCTAGGAGAGCATTTGTGTGCGTATGTGTGCGTTCACCCACAATATAATTTTTGTTTTTCTAGTACAGCTGCATTTATCTAAGCTGTTAAAAAATTGTACCCTTTAATGAGGAGCCTTATGGTGTCAACACAATGCGCTTTTTGAAATAGCTGTAAAGCAAAACAGCCCTACTGAAAACAAAGCTGTAATTTCCACATTTTCTTAACACAAACATATATATGTAGATCAAGAGAAGGATTGTGCCTTGTAACACACATGCAGTGTGTTACATATATGTGTGTGTGGTTCTTTTTATTTTTTATTTTTTTTGGTTTTTCGAGACAGGGTTTCTCTGTAGCTTTGGAGCCTGTCCTGGAACTAGCTCTTGTAGACCAGGCTGGTCTCGAACTCACAGAGATCCGCCTGCCTCTGCCTCCCGAGTGCTGGGATTAAAGGCTTTTAGAACATTATTTGTTTATGCAGTTATGTGCATTTACCACATTTGACCTATCGTGATTATTAAAATTCTGTCAGAATTTGCAGTAGTGGCATGAGAGCTCCTTGAGTACAGAGTCAGGAACTCTTCCTGGGCAATCTCTGATGTTCTGATGTTGGTTAATCGTGCCTTGAAGGTCAGAGTTTGGAAAAGAGATCATTTGAATAGATTACAGAATTAGCCAGCATGTGTGGAACTTTAATTTTGGATAACTTGAAGGTGTAAGTTGTCTAAAGTTTTTAGATAGTTTAATTAAGATCCTATTTTAAATATGGCCCAGCAGGATATAAAATATCGATCATTCTTCATATTATTGTACTCTGCAGTAATTTCCTTGAGTTTAGAAGACAGTGTTGCGGGGGAGAAGAAATGTTGATACAGCAAAATGACTAGTGTTCTTGCCCATGACTATGGTAAATAATTCATTCATTTGGTATAAAGCCTTACCTCTGCTGTGGGTATAATCTATTGGCTAGTCCAATATTAACAAAGTGAATGAAAGTTAGTTCTTTTATTTTATGTTCAAATATTCATGTTATTATTGCTTCCAAAGCTTTTGAGGAATGCCAGATAAGTTAGCTGAAAAGGTTGATGATACGGTGTGTCTGCTTGTCCGTGTGCCTTTACATACATACACGCAGCACATGTGTATATGTACTCTACTAGGTAGATTTATATGTGTCCAAATATGTCTAATTATTTAGTCTTAATTTACAGCATGAGCCCACTGTTACTACTAAATAATTTTCTTTTTTTTTTCAATCGGGAAAGTGTTGACAGAGATTTCTGTCCCACCCAGTCCTGCAGCCATTCAGTCCCAAAGAAACACACAGAGGCCTACATTAATTATAAACTGGTTGGCCTATTAGCTCAGGCTTTCTTATTAACTAATTCTTACATCTTACATTAACCCATCATTCTTGTCTGTTTCAGCCATGTGGCTTGGTACCTTTTATCAGTGAGGCATTCTCATCTGGTGTCCTCTGTGTCTGGGTGATGACTGCAGACTGAGCCTTTTCTCTTCCCAGAATTCTCCTGTTCTGGTGGCCCCACCTATACTTCCCGCCTGGCTACTGGCCAGTCAGCATTTTATTAAACCAGTACAAGTGACAGATCTTTACAGGGTACAAGACCATTGTCCCACAGCAGGAAAGCATGTACTTCTAATCTTCATGTAGTCTCTATGTTTTTAAGCTCTGTTTGTGGTATATTTTTCTTGTGATTCAGTGTTATCGTACTATTAGTTCAGAAGGAATATTCTCAAAATGGTCACACTTATTCCTTAAGTACAAAGAAATGATGTTCCCTCGGGTAGAGTCAGAGTTTTCCATTTATTTTCTAGCATGTGTAACTATGCTCCTAGTCTCTGTTTCTCTTATCCCAGTGACTGAGGCAGATGCTTCCCTTGCTGTTCTGCACCGCCTTCCTGTCACACCTTTTTTGCTGTCCTTCCTCTGGCTGCCACTGTAGTTTTGTATTGGAAGCAACTAAAAGTATCCCACCTGTCCACCCCTTACCAAATACAGCTGTCCTAAGGCTGCTTCCTGACCCTCTTGCACATCATCCCTCTCTGGTCCTGGGGAGTGTCAAAGTCTTCCTTCTGGTGGACCCTGGGGTGCATCTAGTGTCTAGCCCGAGCTTTACTGTTTAACTGTGTAACGACCAATTTGTATAAATGGTGCTATAATCTGTTAACTTCTAGTAGCAAAACACGGTTCTTTTAGTCTTAATTTTTGTCCAAGCAAAATGTGGTTTATCTTGGATGAAGTTTTAAAATTTGCAGTGTGTCTTCCTAAAAGAGCTGCAATGAACCAATCTGGAAAGATACTGAGCAAAACAGTCTAGGTTGGCAATGGCTTTCCCTTCTAAATTTTAGTAATTCTCATTTAGTTCAAATGCAAAAGATGCCAAACTATCCTTTTTGTCAGTATTTATTTTTGTTGTTTGCCTCTCTTTTCTGAAGTAACGTTTTATCATGAAAATAAGACAGCATGAAATATATTTCTTCATGCTGAATGAAATCCTAGAGTCATGATTTTGCTTTCTTAGCAAGCTGATTGTGCATGGCCTAAATGGTGTAGAAATAGCTAGCATATATTTGTCACTAGGCAACAAATGAGCCTTTTGAGCTGGTTAAGACCCAGTGGTGAGATGGCGATCCTCTCAGTTCTTTCTCTTTAGCTGAGGTGGCTTCTGCATTTTGCATCTCTTACAGCTGGTCTAGAAAAGACCCACATCAGTTTAGCAATGCATAATATCCTTCGTCCACATTCATCAACATTACTTAATACTGTAAAAAGCATCTGCAGCACTAAAAACTGTTTTCAAGCAGTGCAAGTATGCACAAAAATTAAAAGCTAAATGACCCCAGATCAATTATGAACAGATGAAGCAGATGGTGGAGCTCTGTCGTCTGGGTTGGCATTTCTGACCTTTGTGACAGAGATCCCTACTGCAACTTTTATAACAACATTTATAATGTGGTTATAGATGACAAAGTTATTTAATTTCAAGATAAATTTGTTTTCTTTCTTGAATGATATTTATTTTCAATAGTCAAATATAGATTTAAAGCTGAGGAGTTTTGCTCAATTTTTAAGAAATTAATTTTCCCTTACAGTCCTCATTTCTGATGCACTTCTGTAGGGTAACTCCATATCTCAGTGAACATATAAGTCATTTAACACCTTTGGTGTTCTCTAAATGAAGAAATATGAATTAATTATGTGGGTTTATATTTCACTATATATATTATACTTTTATTAGGGATTTAGGTTATTACTTTGTTATAAATAAGGAGAATTTTTGTACATAAGCTTTATATTTTGAATGTTTCTCATGGAAAATTTACTTTTAGTAAATCAAGAACAAAGATTACAGTGTATCAAATTCTCTTGAAAGATATGAAAGCAGGTAGCATCTCCACTCATCTCCTCCACTCACCTCCTCCCCTCCCCTCCTCCACTCACCTCCTCCCCTCCCCTCCTCCCCTCACCTCCTCCACTCACCTCCTCC